>PVIJ01003097.1:0-142834 GCA_004024925.1 Scalopus aquaticus | reverse complement strand
GGTGCACCAAGGGTTTTCAAAGCTTTTAACAACAATAACAACAAAAAAGGTCAAGAAACCAGTTTCATCAAGATTCTTCATCTTTGCCTGACCTTCATTTCAAGAGCAGCTTTCCCAGGGTCACCTCTGGGGTACGATTAAGGGGGTCAAAGGCAACCAGTTTCCACAGGGTGATAGTTCCACTTACAGATTTAAACTTTTTTTAAATTTGAAAGTAAAAATCTCCTTGGAGAAGTGGTAAAATCAGTTGCCACTAACAGTTTTGTTTGAAACCAGAATAATGCTAGTCCCATCGGTTGAGTTAGGAACAGTCTCTTTGCTTCAGTTTTCTGGAAGAAATTTAGGAGAACTGTTGCAAAGGCATCTCCATAGAAAGAGGGGGGTGCCATGCCCCGCCCCCCACTTACTATGGAAGGAACTGAGTGACCAGGTGGGCTCAGGAGAGAGATTGTGGAGGAGAAGAGTGCTTACAGCTCAGCTTTGAATTTGCACCAGAGACTTGGGGAGCTGCGTGGGTGAGAGAGCCAGGGAGAGGCAGACGATGGCGACGTTTATCTTGACTTGGACTTTGATTTTGCTTTTTTCTTCCCAGACTTAGCTGGCCCCTTCTGCCCCTTCTGCCCCTTTCCTGTGCTCCCCACCAGGAGGTGCCTTCTGAGACAAGCATTTGGGCCTCATTGGCCCTGCTTGGGGCCAACCCTGTTGAGCTGGGCATTTGCCCACGAAGGGATGGTAACTCTGGTTTCTTTGGGAAACCATTATCCTCTGTTCTCTTCTCTTTCTATGCACACTAGTCCTATTAAAATCCCTCCAACTAAGAGAACGCTTTGTCTTTGTGCGCACAGAAGGCCGCACCCCTTTAGAGTGTGCAAATTTGGGGGTCCCAGGGCTGCACACTAACAGAATTAGTGTCATTTCTTCCTTAAATGTTTGCTGGAAGTTATCAGTGAAACCATCTGGCCTGGTATTTTCCTTCTTCTGGAAGGCTTTTAATTATTAATTCAAATTCTTTCATCGATAATGGCCTATCCAGGTAGTTTATTCTCCTTGAGTGAGTTTTGGTAATTTGTGTCCTTCAAGGAATTGGTCCATTTTATCTGATTATCAAGTATGTAGACACGCTCATAAGCTCCCTGAGCAGAGCTTTACTGAGAAACAGTCGACAAGTGTGACCGCGTCTATCTGGAGCACACAGAGCTCTGCTAATGTCCAGAGGCCCAGCGGGGTGACAGTTCTTAGTTTCTGATATGGCCAGTGTGTGTTTCCTCTCACTTTTACTTGTGTACATGCCTGCGGGTGTGTCAGATTGCTTTTCTTTCAGAGAACCAGTTTTGGATTTTATTGATTTTCTCAATTTTCCTGTTTTTAATTTCATTGATTTCTCTGATTTCCTTTTTCTCTCATTCCTTTAGTGAGTACCAAGTAAGATTATTGTTGCTATGATTACACAGTTGGTGCTAAATGGAAAATTACCAAATTCCTGTTGAGGGTATCTCTCTCTCTCTCTCTCTCTCTCTCTCTCTCTCTCTCTCTCTCTCTCTCTCTCTCTCTCTCTCTCTCTCTCTCTCTCTCTCTCTCTCTCTCCCCTGCCCACCCCCCCCCCAGAAGTTAGGTTCTATACAAATCACACTATCCCACTGTAAGGAAAATCAGTTAAAATCAGGCTGTTTTTCACCTTCTGCACAACAGACAGCCCAGTCCCTGAAATGCTGTTTCCCCCATTGGGGAACCCAGCAAACAGCAGAGTGGCCCTGCGTTTGCAGCTGTGTGTCAGGTGTGTGGCTGTGGGCACTAATCAGTGTCCGGGGCTGGGCACGGAGACACTTGTCTGCCTCTCTGCGTGGGTGTCTCTTAGTCTCTCCCAGTTGCCTGTGTATACAGTCCCCTGTTTCAGCAACAAAGGTCTGCAAAATCCACCCAGCGTTCCAAACTCTCTTCTCGTCTGCGAGAACTGACTGTGAACCTACCAGCCTGGGGTGGTTGCACGACACACACCTACACTAGCGGCTACCCGCACCCATCATAAAGCTGACATTCCTGTGGAAGGAGTGGACAGCCAGCTAGCTGGGAGCCGCCTGCAGGAGCTGGCTGCACGCTGGCTGGCACGGCTGCTTGTAAGATGGCAGACTGGGCTGGGTGCTGGAGGGAGCAGAAAGCTGACAGGCAGAGGCTGGTACCCACAGAGGCACAGAGAGGCGCCCAGGAGCTTGTGGTGGTTTCACATCTCTGCGTGACAAGGTGGGACAGTGAGGCAAAGAGGGGTAGTGGGAAAGCCCCAGAATGGGGAAGTCCCCATGAGCGATTATAAAAGACCCCTCGAGCTGTCAGGAGTCTTTCTTGCAATAAACCTGAGCTTGCAAACCTCAGTCAGATGTGCCGGTGATTACTCTTCAGTCTCCGGAACACAAGAACCCAGTGGATCGGCAACACTAATACTCCCTCTTGTTACAGGACAGGGAGACTGGCACCCCTGAACCCCCAAATCTGCCCGCTTTAAATCGTTTCTGCCACCTGCCATATCAAGACAATAAATGTAAGACTTTTTAATGGAAAAGAAATTTAATACAATTAGTGTGTAGCACAGACAAGACAAAGAATAGAGTTTCCACATCAAGCACCCAAAGTCACCCATCCCCTGTGGGTAAATGTCCAGCCAAACAGGGTTGGCCCAAAGCAGGGCCACCGAGGCCAAAAATTTGCTTCAAGTCTAAAGCACCTTCTGGTGGGACCCATAGAAAAGGGTCAGAAACAGCCAGACAAGTCTGGGAGGAAAAGAGCAGAGTCAAAATCAAGATAAAAGCTGCCCCAGTCCCCTCCCCGCAGGTCTCACCCACGTCTGCATCAGCCCGTCCAGGAGCGAGAAGCCAGCGCAGCTTCTCCACGTGTTTCTGCCCCATGCGCCTCCTCCACGCCTCCTCCTGCCCGTCCTCTTCCTCCCTTCCTAGGCTCTTCTCCAGCTTCTCCTCCTCCCTGCTCAGCTCCACCCTCCCTGGGGTGGCCTGGAACCTCCCCTTTTCCTGGGGACCCCAAGACACACTGAGAAAGCGCAGGTTCTGAGATCTTGTGAAAATTTCTTCACGTGAAAAGTGCTGAAAATTGGTAGCAGAGTAGATGGCTCATGTCTCCAAAGCTACGGGGAGGCTGGGGACAGGGAGACAGACGGGACCCGCCTGCACCCAGGAGTCAGAGCGAGCACGACACCCACCTGTGGGCCTGCCCGGCCCTGGATAGCAGCGCCACGGGCACCTTTATCCCTTAGAAATGCTCATTAGTCACTCATTCAGAAATTATTTTTTTCTTTTTTTAAGGTTTATTTATTTATGCATATAAGCTGGGGTACAGGCCAGAGGTGTGGGGCGGCGAGAGGGTTCACCAGAGACAGAGTGGGGAGCAGAACAGGCAGATCAGAAACACACTGCTGAGGGGAGCAGCGGGCGAGGCAGGAGAGGTCTGCCGCGCCATGTGGGAATCTCCCCGGCCGGGCATCGAACTCGCCTGCTGCCAACAGTGCCACAGCGCAGCGCTTAACCGTTGTGCCACCAAGGAGGTCCCAGAAATTCTTTTTCAAATGAAACAATTTAAAACCACAGAAGCTTTCACAGTAAAAATATTCTCAAGCCGAGCCAGGGACATTTCCGGCCTGCTGGGGCACCCGGGCTCCCCGGGGCGAGTGCTGCTTCCGGCGCAGCAGGCCCAGCTCATTCCTCGGGTCAGGCACCGTGATCTCTCCCGGAGTTAAAGGAAAAGGGATTAATATAGAATATTTTCTACTTGGTCTTTGATTTTTCTCAAATCTGAGACTTGCTGCCATTTGTTTGCTGCTAGCAGAGGACAATGGGAACGACTAACGGACAAAATAATGGAGCAAAAACTAGAAAATGGGATTTCTCCAAATATCCTATTGTGTCCATCTGCTGTCACAACAAGATGCCGCAAGCTGGGTGACTTCAATGACAAGCATTTATTTTCGCAAAGTTCTGGAGGCTGACAGGCCCCCTCAGGGCTCTGGCGGGCTAGGGGTGGGGGGGGGTAAGGGGGTGCTGCAAGAGGCCCCAGTTGGCTGGTAGCGGCTGCACTGTCCTCATCTGCCCTTTCCCTGACTCTGGTGAAGCTGTGAATCCTGTCAGACGGGACCCCACCTTGGCCTGGAGGCCCCATGTCCAAGGGGGCCTGACCTTGACGTCTGCCTGGAGGACACGGGCCCTCCGCCTAGGGCCTGCTCTCCATTGCCCCATTGAGAGGCGTTTTCTGAGAGTGAAATTTCTTTCTACCTGAGTGGTCTTTGTCTACGCGACTTCTGTAACGTTCTGAGACAAATGTCCAGGGCCCGGACCTCTCGCAGGCGCTTGAAGGCCACTGGCAGGGAACATTTCAAATCCCACGGGGTCGTGACCTTGCGTGGCTGCCTCTCTGAAGATGCTCAGTGCAGGAAAACACAGGAATGGCCTGCACCGCACACTGCACAGGCGTGAACCCGGCGTTTGCCCCACCTGCAGGGTTGTAGACCAGTGTGACCTCAGACGAAAACAATACCTCCCCAGAAGAATTCTTACAAGGTCGGCGTCTTTGCCACTTTTGCTGTGGAAGCCCCTAGGTCACCCCTGGCTTTGCAACCTTGAAAATGCAAGATCCGGGTCAGTTCCTGAGGCCCCAGCCGGCCTGTGGACTAGACCTTGGTCTGCGCTGGTCCAAGAGTCTGGGAACGAGAAGGTCAAAACCCGCTGTCACTCGCTTCTGGCTGTAGGTCCGGGGTGGGGTGAGGGGCGCTGCCTCCATCTCCCCTGCCCCCCCATGTTCCGTGACGTCACCGCCGGGCGCGCCCCTGTTACACGGCAGAGAGAGGGGCACCCCTGAAACCCCAGACCTGCCCTGGTTTAAATGGGTTCTGCCATCCGCCGCATCAATACAAAACATATAGGACCTTTTATGGAAACAGACTTTAATACAATTAGAAAAGACAGAGAAGACAAAGACTCTATTTTCTAAGTCAAGCCCCCAATGTTATCAAACTCCTCATGGGTCCACCTGTTGGGGGGAGAAAAGGACGCCTGCAACAAACTCCGCAGGAAGGTTTATGGACCCACCTCAGACAAAGAGATCCAAGACACTAAGGGCTACTAATCCCTTAATTCCGAGAGGATTCCTGGGAACTGAGGGGTGGAGTTAAGCAGCCAGGTTGGCTATATAACCAGAGCTTTGGACCTTGGGTTTCTCTTGCTTCTCGCCGGGCTACAGCGTGCCATTGGGGGTTTCCAGCTCTTTGGATCTGGTAGGACATATTTGGAGATTTATCTCTCTCTCTCTTTTTCTCTTTTGTCCCTGAGTTATTGATTTTTTATTTCCCTTCCTTTTTGTAAATAAACCTTTTATTAACCTTTTTGTGAAAGCCTGCAATTGTTCTTATTTATAAGTTCTTTTAAAGTGCACGGGTGAGAACCCACAGTCAGACACCCCATTGTATATCGGGGTTACCCTGTAACACACCCAAATGGAATTGGCCCAAAGCAAGTCTCGAAAGCCTGCTACAAGTGTAGAACAGCTTTTGGCAGGGGCCCACACATAAGGGTCAGAAGCAGCTGGACAATTCTGGGAGGAACAGAACAAAATCAAAACCAAAATCAACACAGCCATTGTTAACTTCCCCACGGGTCTCTCACCCACATCTCTTTCAGTCAGTCCAGGCCAGTGCAGCTTCTTTACAAGTCTCTCTGCTCCTTGGGCCTCTTCTGGCTCCATCCTTCTTCCGTCTCCTCCTGTCTTCTGTCTGTGTGTTCTGTCTCCTCTGTGTGTGTCCTGTCTCTCTTCTCCAGCTTCTTATATCCTGCTCAGTTCCACCCTACCTTGGGTGGGACAGGGAACCTGGGACACACCCTTTTTCCTGAGGGCCACCCTGTTACACCCCCACCCAGTCTCCGGTCGGTCAAGCCTGTCTCACCACACGGTGTGGACTGGGTGCTGCCAGGGCGGCTGCTTTTCAGACTGTGGCCACATTGGCGGCAGGCGGAGCCAGCCTGCGGCCTGCCCAGATTTCAGCTTTGAGATTTCATCCTTAGCTAATTCATCTTTTCTCGGCTCGTAAAGCTGAAAACTCGCAGGCGCCTGGAGGAAACGCACCAGTCAAGGTGCTTTTGCCACAAGGCCCGTCGCCGCTCCCTGCAAGGTGGAGGCCAGAGCTTCGCACTGAGGGCGGCTGAGGGCTCTGAGGCTGCGAGAGCATTTCGGGGGGCGCAGAAATTTCTATGTAGTTTCTGGGTCTGGCTTCATTGTGGAGACTGTAAGAAGGAAAAGGTTGTTTTACGTAAGCAAGTGTTCATTCTTTAGTTATTTCATGGTTATCTGAATGAATGGATTGATAGAGTTTGCTTAACTGATCTTCTTCAACTTAGAGATAAATTCTAGGTGAAAAAATTTTAAATTCAGGGTCCTCCCTGGTGGCACAACAGGTGCAGGGCTGTGGAGCTGTTGGCAGCTGCAGTGAGAGTTCAAAGGCCAGCTGGGGAGATTCCCACATGGCGCAGCAGACCTCTCCTGCCTCGCCCGCTGCTCCCCTCAGCAGTGTATTTCGGTCGATCTGCCTGTTCTGCTCCCCACTCTTGTCTCTGGTGAACCCTCGCATTGCCCCACACCTCTGGCCTGCACCCCAGCTTGTATGCATAAATGAAATAAATCCGTAAAAAATTTAAATTCAGCACTTATGTTGCACACATAAAAAAAGTTTTATACAAAACTTATTCTAGCAGCTAGAAGATGAGTAGGAAGTCATCCCACTACCAGGCTATAACACCTGGAGAGAGAAAACTGACAAACAAACTTCAGTAAGACGTCATACAGGTAGAGGGCTGACATTAATAGAGAAGTTACGTTACTATAGCGATTGGGATATTGTACGCTGCACTGTCAGACTTAACACAGAGGAAAGAGTTGAAATGCATGAGGTGAGTGATTTTCCTAATCCTTAACAAAATAAGTGAACCAATGATAGGAAAAAATGAACGTGCCATTGCTTCAATGGAATAATTTATCCAAGCAAGATGAATCTCCCTCACCTGCCCCTGACAATTATTCTCCTTATTATCTGCTTTACTAATTAAAAATCTAATCAACTATTTGTAGGTCCAATCAAAAATCTGCCCTGCCCTGGCAGTTCAAAATTTGTCCTATGCTTCAGGGTGAAGTTCTCTTGTTATTCATCATATGACTATTAGCAACACCAGCATTTATCATGGTCAACGGCAGCAGAGACAAACTGAGCCCTCCCACTGAACAAGCCTCTAGATGGGCTTGGCTGACCCCCACTTTGTGTAACAGTTTTTGAATGGGCTGACCCCCCACTTTGTGTAACCGTTTTGAATGGGTTGCCAGCATTTTTAAAAGGGGTAGACTCTATGAAATCTAGATTGCTAGTTTTCTAAAGGAGATGAATGACTTCGCAGCACAGGATCTCTCAGTATGGAAACTGTTTGATGATGATATTAGTCAAAACTGAGCAGTAATGGCGCCTTCTCCTCCCACCCTTGCTGGTATGTTTCCACAGTTGATATTCTGCCTGCTGCATTCATTGATGAGTCTTGGCCAGTGCTTGCTAGAATTTGAATTCAAAATATTTGCTGTCCAATGATCAGAGTTCATTCTCATTTTATTACTAAAAATCCATGGGAGGTATACATAAGGATATTGAAGACCAGGAGGTGAATGACATTACCCAAGCCAACTAAAAGATCATGCTTTCTGGCTTCATTACCAGTCTTGCTACTCAGTGGTGCCCTATCAAGGGAATAAAAAAAAAAAAAAACGATATCTCAAAGTATTCAAATTTCCATTGAAAAGAATATCAAGCAGGGTTTTTTTTTGTTTGTTTGTTTGTTTGTTTGTTTTTAAACAATCAACTCTGTCAGTTTCTACAAAAATGCCTACTGGGATTTTGATTAATAAGGCACTAAATCTGGAGGTCAGTTTAGGGAGACTTTCAACAACATTGAGTCCTCTGACCCATAAACATGATTATTGCTCTCCTTGTAGTTTGCTCTTCTGTGACTTATCAAGACAGTTTTACAATATTCTATATCTTATTCTTCTACGCTGTTAAATGTACTCCTAGTTCACATTGTTGCTGCTATTTTAAATGGTATTTTTCTTTCAATTTCCAGCTGCTCACCATTTACACGTAGGGATATAGCAGATCTGTGTGTATTTATCGTGCATCACTTATTGGGATAGCATCTTTTTTATAGATTTCTTCATGGTTTTTTGCATCCATGATCATGTCATCTGTGAATAAGACGATTCTATTTTTTCTTCCCTTATGTTCATGCATATTATTTCTTCTTGTGCTATAACACTGGCTACTACAATGTTTAATAGAGGTGGTGACCCAGGATTCCTGACTTCGTCCCAACCTCAGCAAGTCAGCACTGCCTTTCACAGTGAAGTGGGGTGAGAACAAGGATGAAAGGTTCAGCTTTTCTAGGGAGACAGATCAAGACTTCCTTTCATAGAGGGCACTTCAGAATCCAGTCTTACCTGGGAGCTGGACGGGACCTCGACCAACCCTATTCGTAATCTCTGATCTGTGAATAGACCCTTCAGGAATGCAAGTGATTAGAGGAAAAAATTGTGTTCTTTGTTACAAATTCCACAGGAATTCCTGCCCTCAACTGTTGTGTCGGGCAACACCACACTGAAACACGGGGTCATGCAGCAGGCTACATGATACAGGATGATGCTCAAGGAGCAAGATCCTGGCCTTTTTATTGACAGGATAATCATACATTATCGGTTATAGGGGGAAGGAAGATAAAGTAAAAGGGAAGGGTGAAAGTAGAAAAAAATGCATCTTTTTTTTTAAATAATGACCATCTTTCTTTTTTTTTTTTAAAGATTTATTTATTTATACATCCAAGCTGGGGTACAAGCCAGAGGCGTGGGGCGGCGAGAGGGTTCACCAGAGACAGAATGGGGAGCAGAACAGGCAGATCAGAAACACACTGCTGAGGGGAGCAGCGGGCGAGGCAGGAGAGATCTGCCGCGCCATGTGGGAATCTCCCCGACTGGGCGTCGAACTCGCATCCCCGCTGCCAACAGCTCCACAGCGCAGCGCTTAACGGCTGCGCCACCAGGGAGGCCCATAAAAAATGCATCTTATTATCTAGAGCATCAGGGCCTGTGTGTCTGCCCTCCACGCACTTCTTCTGTTTGATGACTCAGTATTGTCATTAAGATCAAGCCTTAGATTCCCCAGCCAAGATTTCAGTCTTATCAACAAGGCATTCCACTGACGAGCTTCTGGGTGATGCATCTCAAACCTCATGATGTAGGAGTCAGGAGCAGGCTTATGCATCCCTCATCAGCCCCCCGGGCGCTCCCGGTCATACCTCATAATGCATACCCTTCCCACAGTGATCTAGCTTCCTGCTTATGAAGACGAAAGGCACCTTGTAAGGTTGGGCTCCTGTAACTGATTGACCTGGCAGTTCTGACCTTGATAGGAATGCAGAACTGCAGGTAACAAAATGGTGGCCGACCAGGCCGCTTAGGATTAGCAGACCCACACTCAATGAAGTTACTCCTCTAGTGAGGAAACTAACTCGGCGACATGAATCAAAGAGTTTGTAGAACAATGCCAAGTGGGACAGTTCATATTTTAGTAAAGCACGTTAAGATATTCTGGAAGTGGTTGCTTGTTAGAGTCCATTTGCACTGACTTATGAGAGCCAATTATTAACTATTCAGGAAGGTTGCAGACCTGGTGACATCTTTAGTTTAAAATTGTTCTTGGTCTTTTATATATTTATAAAACTTGTGAAATTCCACAAATCATTTCCCCCTGAAGAGCCAGTTGTTAAATATTTACCAGAAAACCACTGCGCACTAGAGAGCCCAGCTCCATATTCTAGAGGGAATCAAGGTACAAAGGATCCAATTTCTGATTATATTAAAATTTTATTGTCTTCTGAAGTCAGCGATGCTTTTCTGATGTTGAAGCAATTAACAATTGAATTTTATCAATATGGAAAATTCATTCTAGAAAAACAATTAAGGGTGAATTCCCTGCAGACAGCAGAGACAGGCTATATGATATGGGGAGTTAGTTGAAGCCATTCAAAAATGGTAGCTGGGTAATATCTGTGTTTTTTTTTAAATTATCTTATTTTGTAATCCCCATGTTCTGATCCTTGTATAGATTTTGAACACACACATAGGATTACTGACTACACACTGGGTATGCACAGTGATAGCAAGAAATCATAATTAGGCAATTTCATTTTAAATCAATTTGTCAATGATGATGGATTTTTCAGAGAATGTTTTCTTCAGTACAAAACCTGATTGGAAATGAATAATTAGCTAATTAATCTTAGTTTTTCAGGCAGCCTATTTATTTTTTTATGATTGAACTTCCTTAGCTGTTTGCTGAAATATAGGTAATTTTTCAATTGTCAATTTAAACAGTTAAAACTAAAATGGAAGAAATACTGAATTTGGATGAATATTTTTGCATGTCTGTTTTAACAACTTTGTTGGAGTTTAATTTATAGACCAAAAAATGTACCCATTTTAAGTGTAAATATCAATCACATTCAATATGTTTGAGATTCGTGTATTACAATCCAATTTTATAATGTTTCAAACCTATTTAAAAAAATGTCTTGGGCTTGTTTTTCATCAGTTTCTACTCTCAACCCCAGTCCCACGTGCCATTGACCTGTTTTCTGTATTTCTAAATTTGTGCGTTCTGCACACTCCATGTAAATGGAGTAATGCAAATTAAATTTATTTGCATCAAATATGTGGTCATTTGTATCCGGCTTCTTTCATTTAGTATAATGTTTTGGAGAGTCATCCAAATGTTACCCAAAATATATCGGTATTTCATTTCTCTTTATTGCCAAATACCATCCCATTATATAGATCTACCATATTGTATTTATACAGTGTCCAATTTGGGATATTTGGGTTTATCACCAGTATTATCTAATCTGAATAATGCTATTATGAAATGCACACACAGGTCTTCACATGGACCTATGTTTTAGAATTTTTGGATGGATTGCTAGAGAGTAGAATTGTGATGTTTGGTAAGCTTATTTTTACCATTTTTTTTAAAGATTTATTTTTTATTTATGCATACAAGCTGGGGTACAGGCCAGAGGTGTGGGATGGCGAGAGGGTTCACCAGAGACAGAGTGGGGAGCAGAACAGGCAGATCAAAAATACACTGCTGAGGGGAGCAGCGGGCGAGGCAGGAGAGGTCTGCCGCAACATGTGGGATTCTCCCCGGCCGGGCGTCGAACTCGCGTCAACAGCTCCACAGCGCAGCGCTTAACCACTGCGCCACCGGGGAGGCCCTTATTTTTACCATTTTCAGGAACTATTAAGCTGTTTTCCAAAGTGGCTGTATCATTTAAACACACATACACACACACACAAATGTATACACATACACACATATGTATGTATGTATGTATACTATATATAGCATATATCATTTTAGTGAAATAGCTTTAACAAAAATGTGTAAGATTTGCACCCCACAAACTAAAATCCATAGCTGCAGCCCACATGGTGCTTCCCTATTACACAGCAAAGCCACAGTGCTGCCTCGTTACAGAATGTTCCGCTGGACATAAGTGATTTAGAAGATCAGCTTTCCCTGAAGCACACGGATGGGACTGAACACCTGAGCAAAATCAAGGCTCTGAAAAGGGGTGGCTAGAGAGAGCATCGTTTTCCAGGAAAGCCCTGTCTGCTCCATGTGCTTACTTACACAGTAAGTGATTCACAAAGTATATGTATGTAAACTAACAAAAAGAGCACTCTGCTGTGCTCCTCTCTTCTGCCCAAAGATCCAGAGTTGACATCTATTGCATGCCTGAGTTATAGTTTCCCTGGTATTATTGCCAAGATTTAGTGCAGCTGGTTAACTCAAGATATTTTTTTTTAATTCTCTAAACAGAATTGGGAATAAAGGGTACATGATGAATCTAGTTGGTTAGTTGAAATGACATTGAAATTGGCAGGAGTCGTGAATTAGATGGAAGGAGGCCCTCGATAGAAGACTTCGTTGGCATGGAGAGTTATAAGTAGGGAAAATTGTAGCCCCTCACAAGCCTTCTGAGATTTCTTTCCCCTGACTTTCCATCATAGAAAACTGACTCACCAGAGAATAGTCTGAACAGGAGTGAATTTAAAAATGTACTTGATAGATCTGAGGCAGAAAGGTGGCATGAAAGAAGTGAACCACAATTTCAAGAAAGAAGAATAATTGGTTACTCCAGGGTTACATTAGAGTTCACCCTCTCTGACTTCAAAGCTGAGAGATTATACTGCCTCTGGGTCTACCGCCTGTTCTGTCATCCAAGAAGAACAGCTCTTGCTTGGTCTTTTAGATATCAAAAGAAGGACCCCAAAAGTTAAATTCCAAAGCAATTAAACATCTATTTGAATCTATCTGAAACATGCTAAAATTAGAAAACATCAAATAGCTAGAAGAAAAGTCTACATGGTGTAGCACTGACAGTAAAACAAACCAGATCATGAAAAGGTCAACGGAACGGCCTTGCTGACAGCACAGTGATACAACACACCCCATCCGCCCGCACCACTAATACTCAGGGGAGCAGATCTCCTTGGAGGGGAAGCACATGAAGACCCCAGATCACAGCCAGCTGCTGGAGCTACAGCTGCTTCCAGCCTCCCAGACACTTTGAAGTTAACTTTGATTTTTAAAAATCTTCACTTATTCCTGCTTTCATAATATCTCTGGTTTTCATCCATTCTATGTTAGTCCGGGTTGTTCAGAGAATAGGATCCGTACACAGAGAGGTCGTAAGGAATTGGCCCACATGTTGGCGAGGGCGGGCAAGTCCAACATCTGCAGGGCAGGCCAGCAAACTGGACATTCAGCTAGAGTCCAGTCGTGAGCTCGAGCCTGAATTCCTCAGGCACCAGGCTGGGATGGAGGGGGGCTTTTCTTACTACATTATTGAGAATTCCTTCTTCTTTGGGGAATCTCTGTCTTTTTTCTAAAGGCCTTCAACTGATTGGAGGATCACTGAATTGTGGAGCACAGTGGGCCTTACCCAAAGCCTACTGATGTCAATGTTTTAAAAGTTAATCACATGTGAAAACACCTTAGCAGCAGTACCCAGACCGCTGTCTGATCAAACCACTGGGCGCCACGGTCTTGCCAAGTCAACACGTACAACGAACTCCCACGCTTTCCTTTCCACTTATAATCCCACCCAAGTCCTCAGATCCATCACCCTCTCCTTAAAATGACGGACACAGACCCACCCCAGAGGCACCGTTTTTTATTCCTGGGACCCTGCTTTTCTTGAGGTCCTCCATTATCTTGCCCTGGTGACTGCTGGTGTCCAGCTCCCATCTTCCTCTCCCTCCGCATCTCTCCGGCTCTTCACCCGCTTCTAATTCCCCTTCATCCTCTCATAACTGGGAAACCTTATTCCCTCCTTTAATTTTCAGACTCTCCCTCCGGGGTGCACTACGGTTACTATGCCTGAAGGGGGCGCTATCCTGCACTTCCGACAGCAATGTAAAGCAACGTTCTCAATAAAAAAGTTCCAAAAAAGCCTCTTCCTCTTGTGCTATCTGCTGCAATTCAGGGTGATCTTGTATCCCTGGAACATTTATACCATCTATCCCCAGTGGCATATGCTTTCAGAAGTTGCTGTTCTCTAGTTATTAAATACATGTTTGTTTTGTTTCCATTGGGAATTGGGATTCATTTCTCTTGTATGTGCCACTTTGCCTAACACACTGTTCAGTGGTGGCTGGGTGGAGGAGGTTATTTGGCCATTTATTGATTATGGTTAAAAAAAAAAAAAAAACCACGAAAACTAGGTCAAGCTCAAATGATATGCAAAAACAGCAACTGGGATTAAAATAATAAAGCCGTCTGGACCTTACCTCTGAACTAGTGAGGTGGGACTTCTGAGGATGACCCCAGAAGGTGATATTTTTAAAAAGCTCATCAAAGTAATGTTTGTTTCGCAGTTCTGGACACTGGTACTCAAGAATTACTATATAAATTGCCTATTTTTTTTAAACACTTCTTTAGTTCACGAAAGGATTATTTTCCCTTTAAATAGTTCTCAAAAGTGTTTTGTCATTGACTCACATAATGCCTTATGCAAATTGGCAAATGTGACTGGGCTTCATATGCATAAAATGCTTTACCTTTCCCCGTGTTCAGGATAAAGCTCAGTCATTTTTTTTTTTAAGATTTGTTTTTTATTTATACATACAAGCTGGGGTGTAGGCCAGAGGCGTGGGGTGGCGAGAGGGTTCACCAGAGACAGAGCGGGTAGCAGAACAGGCAGATCAGAAATACACTGCTGAGGGGAGCAGCGGGCGAGGCAGGAGAGGCCTGCTGCCGCGCCATGTGGGATCCTCCCCGGCGGGGCGTCGAACTCGCGTCGCTGCTGCCGACAGCTCCACAGCGCAGCGCTCAACCGCTGCGCCACTGGGGAGGCCCAAAGCTCAGTCGTTTTTACACGGCTTACAGATATTCAAGATGCCACAACCTCCTGCCTTTCATCGTAGATTTCTGCTGCCTTCACCCTCCCGAACTATTCAAAACAGTTTTATCTTTCTGGGGGCTAAATAGACACAAAACTCACATCATCTAACTAAGTAACATTAAGTTGATATTGTACAGTTCAGGCGTTGTTAGATACTCAAAGTCCTGCAGTGAAAGATGGAGAGGTCTCCCCTCTGAACCCCACAGGCAGCAGAAAGCAAACAAGTAAACACCCATTTAGCAACAGTGGCTGTAGCCAGGATGCACAAGCATTTGCATCGAATACCCTTGACTCCCATAACCACACCAAAGGGAGCTGGGCTGGAGTCCAGGTCTTTGGGATGTGGCGTCCACCTTCTTAACTGCTCTGCTCCTTCTACTACTGTGCTGAAAGAATTAAGAAGAACCATAGAATATCATGGAAAACTTCACAAGTGACTCATGGTATAATTTCCTGGGTTAATAGGAAAGAAAATTAAATGACACAATACTAATGCTTTCCTTTCCTCCTTCCTTGGTTGCACTGGGATGAACATTTTATCCACTTTTATGGCACTAGAAATTAACAATGTGAGAGTTCCAGTTCCTTCCTTCAGCTGTCTCAAAACACTTCACCAGCCTCCTGTATGTCAACACTGACATGTGTAATCTGTCACAGAGGTAGGATTTTCAAGTGGTTTAAATCTTATTGTTCAGAGTGCTGAAAGTTAATCTACAATTAAAAAGAAACAAGAAGTAGTAATGAAAGTATTCTATCCAAACCTGCAGGTCACCAACAACAGAAATGGATAGAAATGCTAAAATGTAGTCTTTTTTAAAAGATTGTCTCAGAAGGCAGTGAGAGAGCTGAGATTGAGGCTTCTGACACTGCAGTTTGGGGCTTTATTTTGATTCTTCAGCATAATGCAACAAGTTTCTAAGTATAAGGATATCTGAGTGGCACTAGCTTACATGGGGACACCAAAGCCAGCCTAGCAGGATAGCTCCCCTTCCAGACTAAGATGTTCAGAGAGAAATATCCCACATAGGGGGAGCTCATCGGTGTCTCATTAGTCAAGAATGCTTTAAACTTTTAGAGTTTTACAGTAAAATTCTAAGCATAAATTTAATAACTGCTAAAGGATCCGACCTCTACAAATTCATGATTAAAACAGGCATCCCTAAGCATTAAAAAAGTATGTCTGATTTAATAGATTTTGAAAGTCAAGTTGACTTTGTATGATGATGTAAAACTTTGTTTTAATATCATTTTGTGACACACTATTGAATAAATGAAAAATGGGATATGTTTTGCGTTGAATATTGAGTTCGAATTAATCATTTGCTTTTCTTAATGACTCCATATTGAAACTCACATCACATGTTAATTTAGCAACTAAAGAAAAATCAGTAGAAATTAGAAAATGACATGTGAAACTATAATGGAGAACATACAACTTCATATAAATGGAAGTGTATTCTGACTATAAACATAGGAAGTATTGTTACAGGGCAGGGAGAGAGACCCTAGGGGGCTGACTAACCCAGATGGCTCAAATCCACATTGGGCGCCAAATCTGTTACAGGGCGGGGAGAGGAACACCCCTGGAATCCCCAAACCTGCCCAATCTAAATAGGTTCTGCCATCCGCTGCATCAGGACAAAATATATAAGACCTTAAGTGGGAAAGAAACTTTAATACAATTAGTGTGATAATACAGAAAAGACAAAGAAAATAGTTTCTAAACGAAGCACCCAAAGTTACCCATCACCTCGTGGGCAAAAGTCCACCCAAATGGGATTGGCCCAAGGCAAGGCCTGAAAGCCTGCCCCGAGTCTAAAACACCTTTCAGCAGTGACCCAGAGAAAACGGTCAGAAACAGTCAGACAATTCTGGGAGTTAAAGAGCAAAATCAAAACCAAGATCAAAGTTGACAGAGTCACCTCTCCACGGGCCTCTCACCCACGTCTCTTTCAAACAGTTCAAGCCAGTGCAGCTTCCTCACATGTCTCTCTGCTGCTTGTTCTTCTTCTGGCCTCCATCCTGCTCCCTTTCTTCCTTTTTCTCCTCTCTGTCTTCTTATCTCTCCTGCTCAGCTCCACCCTCCCTTGGGTGGGGCAGGGAACCTGGAACACTCCCCTTTCCTGAGGACCACCCTCTTACAGTATGAGAACTGTAAAAATTAAATTGCCATGTTTGTAGTGCTATATAAGCTTAATATTAAGATGCTGAAATGTAATTGGGCTTTATTACATTCACATCTACTCTATTTTATAAGAGACAGCTGGAGCAATGTTATGAAATACAGAGGAAAACTACACGCTCTCTCTAGGTAATGGCAGACCTCGGGCATCTCTCCAGAAGAGTTTGCATTTGCTAACTCGCTTAGTTGAGCAGCATTGTTATACTTAGCCAATTACGGGTCACAAATATCTAGCTGGTCTCTTGGGCTACGTTCTCAGCTTTTTCTTTTACCATTTCAGTCACTGGCAGAACATCCAGGGCGAATTTAATATTAGCGGGACACAGACTTTACCGACAGCAAATGTGTTACAGGTGAGGTTTGAAAAGGCTCAGGCATTAGCCTAAAGGGTTTAATGCAGATCAAAAGATGAGAAGGCAGCAGGGGCTTCTTCACAGCTGGGTGCTCAGTACCCCAGGTTAAGCCAGAAACACAGTCCTGTAACTGAAGCTGCTTCCGCACTTGTCATGCTAATTGCAACATTTACATAAAAACAAAACCTGTTCCTAGAAAAACTGGGAGTCCCTGAAAACTGCCAGAGGGTCTAATAGATGCTGGAGACAAACATGAGCTCTGTCCTTCTTGCCTTCCAAGGGCCTGTATCTGATGGACAAAAAAGACATAAAAACAAGAATCATTTCAACTCAACAAACTGTGTCTGGTAAGAGTGCAGCATTGTGGGAAAAAATTCTTCCAAAATGAGAATAGGTGAGGATGATGGATGAAAACTTGCAGTACCCCAACATTCCAAAGCTGGCTTTAAAGAGAAAAAAAGAAGACAGAGGAAGGGAACTTGGCACTTAAAAGTGAGACCAACAGTCACACTCTTTCTGGAGTGTATGTTTCACAGAAAATAACTGATTTGACAGACTTGTAAAAAATTATTCATTGAATTTTTAAACTAAAATGTAGAAAAATGACAACTTTGTGACTGTGGGTAGAACTAGTCAAGAAAAGGACTTGGCAATGGCAGTTTTGTTAGTGCAGAAAAACCTGCTTTAATCTAAATTTAATTTAAATTAATCAATTAATCTAATTAATATTAACTACATGGAAACCTAATATGATTCAAGTTGAGTTCATTTGGTCTATTATAGATTATTTTATTTGATGGTATCCATTCGGTGTGGTGTGGGGGGAATGCTCTGGTGTCTCCTTTTTGTAAATTCTTTCATTTATTTCATGACGTTCAATTTTGAATGCCTACTATGTGCCTTAGTGTTACAGATGATTATTTTTTTAACTCATCTACTGCTGCTGGAGTACCATTGTTTTGCATCCTTGCTCATGTTTTGACAGTATAGGCTTCCCCTGGGGTGTAGCTGAATTGGGGTTTTGGGGGATGAGGTCTGAGAACCCCGGGTGGGTGTTTTCTCAGTTCTCATCTTTGTCGAGGAGGAAAGAATTCAAGTCCAGACCAAAGTCACAGAAGCAAAAGATTTATTGATAGGTAGGTCAGAAGAACAGAAGTTTCTCAGAATGTCAGATTGGAGAGGGGTCCCTGTTAGACTCAACCCCCACCCCCCCACCCAGCGACAAGGGCGCTGTGAAGTATCTCAGCGAAGATGTGTGACCTTGGAAAGCAGCTCATGTCCCCACTCCCCAGACAGGCCGCCACAGCCCGAATGCACCTGCAAGGCCCCAGCTCCAAATGGAGTTGCCCCCACCCCTGGAATTCCTTCACCCCGCATAAAAACCCACCTCCCTATTTGCGGGGTGCGACCCCCCTGGGATCTGTGACCCTCGCTGTGACCCTCGCCCGGGAGTTGCTAATAAAGGCCTCTGGATCTTACATCCCCCTCTGCTTCTTGCCTCTTCTATCGCTCGACTGTCCAGTCTCCAGCGGGGTCACCGAGGCGCGAGAAGCAGGGGCCCATGTGGGTGTGCTGGGCAAGACGTGGGGCTCGCCGTGCGGTGTCTCCATGTTGTGTCACTTGCGGATTGGCTGGGCCCCTGGGGGTCTCCCAGGCTACCTAGGTTCACTGAGCTTGAGGGGTTCTCCTAGGCCACTGAGTTAGGGGGGGTTCAAAGTCCACTTAGCAGGGTTCTCCTAGGCCACTGAGTTAGTGGGGTTCTCTGGGCCACTGGGTTTGCGGGGTTCTCCTGGGCCACCGAGTTAGCGGGATTCTCCTGGGCTGCTCCGGCCCACTGAGTCGCCCAGTTCCCCGGCCGACCTTCCCGAAACCGGCCTCGGTCGGCTGCTCTGACTGAGTTGCTGTGCGGCGCCTGCGCTCTCCAGCAGACTGATAAATGGACCTAGGGCTGGGGCGGGGAGAAGGGAGCCGTCCTGGGCCAGCCCAGTGCCTCTCAGTCGGGCTGACGGTGGACTTGGGGCGTGGGGCGCCCTGTTTCTGGCCTGCTGCCTGTGCCCATTTCCTAACTTCCTCCTTCATAGTCACTGTGGGCCTCCCATCACGAAGCGCCACGGTCCATACCAGAGTCCATTGTGTTCTCCTACCCCTCACCCCACAACGCATGCCCCCCCAAAGCTGCTTATCCTTCGTCAGCTTTCTGGGGTTGGTTTTAAAGTGTGTCTTGTCCGACCCTGAGTTTGGTTTTCCTGTATTCTACTGCGACACCAGTTTACTTGAAATGTAGGTAAAACACTGTGACGTGGCTGTCCCCACGGAGGCGTGTGTGGTCCCCGCTCACGAGGCAGCAGGTGACTTGGGGAGAAAGAGGGAGTCAGGGTCAGGCCCGGGTCGCAGGAGGACAGGCTGACCGGGGCTGATGGCCACACCCAAGCGTCAGGGGAAGAACTGTACTCCAAGGTGACTGACTGCACAGGGGGCCCTCCATCTTCCAGGGCATGGAGATTCGGGGTGACCTTGCCTGGGGCTCAGCTCCTAATGGCGCACAGAAGGGGAAACAGCAAACAGAGACTGGACAAGACAATGGAGGGGAGTCGGAGGAAGAGTTCCAGGGGCGGAGCACAGAGGGAGCAGAGAGAAGGGAGGCGCCATGTCTGCTTGTCAGCCAGGCCCGCCCTGACTCCAGGGCAGGCTGTGGCTAGGCTGGTGCCCTGGCGGGGCTCCCCAGCGCCAGTCAGTCAGCCCCGGCCCGCTGCGCTGTCTCCGGATGATCAGAAGGTCAGATTCCTGGCTGTAGGGTCAGTGGGAAATTGTCCACCGACCAGACTGGACAGCAGGCCTGCGGGGGCTGCTCTGTGCCGTGAAGCTGCCTGTGGTGGGGGGACGAACAGCCCCCGGACTATCGTCCTAATTCCCTGTGCCCTCAGCATGATCTCAGCTACGTCACCTTTCATTCTCTTCTTTCTTTTTTTTAAGATTTATTTATTTATGCATACAAACTGGGGTACAGACAAGAGGTGTGGGGCGGCGAGAGGGTTCACCAGAGACAGAGTGGGGAGCGGAACAGGCAGATGGACGGAAACACACTGCTGAAGGGAGCAGCGGGCGAGGCGGGAGAGGTCTGCGGGGCCATGTGGGAATCTCCCGGGCCGGGCGTCGAACTCACATCGCAGCTGCTGACAGCTCCACAGTGCAGTGCTGAACCGCTGCGCCCCCAGGGAGGCCCTCATTCTCTTTTTTCTTGACTTAAATGTTGTGAGTATGGATATAGAACCCATTGTTTCTAACATGTTAAACTAAAAGTTGAGTTTTGTTAAATTACCTTGATTCATTTGACTGTTACGTAAATCTAAAACATTAGAGAAACCCAAATTTAAATGCAATGTTGAAGACATACTTGATAGAAACTAAGTGGTTTATTACTATTAATTTCGCTGATCCATGGGGCCTCCCTGGGGGCGCAGGGTTTAAGTCTCAGCACTATGAAGCTGTCCGCAGCCACTGCAGCACGAGTTTGATCCCTGGCCAGGGAGCTTCCCACAGGGCACAGCAGACCTCTCCTGTCTCCCCGGCTCTTCCCCTCAGCAGTGGATTTCAGTAGATCTGCCTGTTCTGGTCCCTACTCTGTCTCTGGTTAATCCTCTTCCCCCCACCCACCTCTGGCCTACACCCCAGTTCTTGTATGCATAAGTAAATAAATCTTTAAAAAATTAATTTCACTGATCCACTTCATTAGGTTTGCTAAGTTTTGCTGGCTAAATCCAGAATTAAGGAATATAAATTATTTATTTCAATATATTCTACTTCAATATAAGTGATATAAAATTTCATACTGGCAATTAAATAGTATGATCACCACACATTAATCATAACAGAGATGTGCAAAGTCATATTAAAAAGACAGATGAGCTCCAGGAGTTGGGAGGTTCAGTTATAACCCAATCAGCTTATCTAAATATTCCCTCAGAAGGTGAATTGAACCATGTACAGCGTGATGTTCAGAAGATAAACACTGGCAAGAAGGAAGGCCGTGGGGAGGAAGAACACAGGGCCCTCAGCCCAGTCCTTTGGAGCATCTGCTGTGGTAAGTGTGTCGTTGTCTCTGCCTGTTTCCATGAAACATTGGCTCTCGCACTCCACTTAATGGCACCCATTGTTTGCCAGGGAATTGGCTGATAACAGTGTAGCTGCCCAAGACATTCTCTGTGGCCACCTAGGCTCATGGCATCTATACTCTACAAATAACTGCTAATTAATAAGTCAACATTATAACATGCGGATAATATAGGATATTATATTAAAATCATAAATTAGTAAATTTAAATTATACTTTACACCAGTCTACAGACACTTTATGTTCACTACATTCTCCCTCTTAGGCATATGGCTAATGCTTATTTAAAAACAAACAGGGGTGGGGGGGCCTCCCTGGTGGCGCAACAGGTTAAGTGCAGCACTGTGAAATTATCCAGAGCCACTGCAGCACAAGTTTGATCCCGGACCAGGGAGCTGACCCAATGGCGCAGCAGACCTCTCCTGTCTCCCCTCTGCTCCCCTCAGCAGTGTACTTCAGTCGGTCTGCCTGTTCTGCTCCCCACTCTGTCCATGGTGAATCCTCTCACCACCCCACACCTCTGGCCTATGCCCTGGTTTGTATGCATAAATAAAATAAATCTTTAAAAAAATTAAAAATAAAAACAAACAGGGAAAGGACAGTTTCACTCCTGAGTCCTGGATGGTGGAACTAACTAAAACTAACATCATAAAAGCATTTACTGCCTCTTGAGACGGTGCAATTCCTGCAGGCAGATTTTGGAAACTGTTGAATTTCCAGTGTGCTTTTGGATTGCTTTGTCTTTTAATAATACCTATTAATGAATCCATCTGAAGTCAAGTCCCAGAAATTGTGCCAACTGCTTCTTTTATTCCCGAGGACTTAATTTTAGTTGTGTTTTAATAAATGATTGACAGAAACTTATTTTCTTGAACAAATCTGTATGCCGATAGATTCCTCTATCGTTCCAGATATGAAGGAAAAAATAGCGCCTGCCTCATAAAAGTGCACCTGCTGACCAAATATGGTGGGTGAGAATGAAAAATGAAGGGACGTGAGCTCCAAAGGTCCCTTGCAAAGATAAATGCCCCTCAGCAGCCAGCTGTAGAGCTCCTAGGAAAATGCAAGAGGTGGGTTTATTTTAGTCAAAGTAGTTGGTCTGGAAGCAACTTTTAGACTCAGAAAATATCTACTTTCTCCTCACTTTTTGAAAAACAATCCCACTAGGCTACCGACCACCCAGCATATTTACTGCACATTGGAGTTCACGACGCCTTTGTTTCACAGATGGGAAGGCAAGCCGCAGCTTAATTATTCGTAAAAGCAGAACATTTGTTTAAATAGAATTCGGCCATTACCTTGCTTTAGGTTTAGAATTTTGTCTGTAGAGATTATTTCTGGAGGAAAAAAAATGATGAAGGAAAAAAACTATAATTTCTCTTCCAGATTTGCTAACATTCCCACTGAGCGATCTTAGCTAATTTTATTATTTAAATAATTTGTCGATACTTAAATTGTTTATTATTTAAATAGTTTGTTGATAAGTTTTCCCTGTTGAGATAGTCATTTTCTGAACCAAAATGGAATGAAACTAGTTATCCGCCTTGCCTGTCCTTACACGTACAAGTAACACTTTGGACTCCAGTTTTAAAAAAGGCGGTTTTCAACTGTTCTGCAGGAGTCAGCATGGTGAGAGGGGATGTCTGTAATCGGACTGAGCAACCAAAAATGAGAAATCCACACAGGGTCTAAGGACAGGGTGAGATAGGAAGTTAGAAAAGTATGAAAAATGACTATTTTCTCTGTGATAAAGTGGGAAAATATACCTAAGTGAAAACAGGAGGCAGGGGGAATGGTCAGCTCTGGACACACATTGGAATCATCTCCAAGTCTTTGGTGAAATACCAGTGCAGGCCTGACTCCACCCCAAGGGCCACAGCCACTTGGGGACCTGGGCACTTGTTATTTGTTTAACCCTTTGTGTGCCGGTGCCCTTAAATTTACCAGCCCTTGGGGCCGGCCATTTTCTGTGCCACCGCATGAATGGTAGAAGCATTCAATAAAACACACACAACTGGGCCTCCCTGGTGGTGCAGCGGTTCAGCACTGCGCTGTGGAGCGGTCAGCAGCGGCAACGCGAGTTCGACGCCCGGCCGGGGAGATTCCCACATGGTGCGGCAGACCTCTCCTGCCTCGCCCGCTGCTCCCCTCAGCAGTGGATTTCTGATCTGCCTGTTCTGCTACCCGCTCTGTCTCTGGTGAACCCTCTCGCTGCCCCACGCCTCTGGTCTGTGCCCCAGCTTGTATGCATAAATAAAAAATAAATCTTAAAAAAAAAAAACACACACACACAACTCCTGAACTACTGAATATTAAAAAACTGTAATCTCTCTCATAAAACACCTTACACTTTCACCAAAAAAAAATTGTAAAGCTTCTAGACTGAGTACAATCAAAGAAACAGCTCCTAATAGTTTCAAATAAATCCACCGTGGCGTGAAAAACCAGAGACTAGATGAACACGTATTAATACGTGAGCGGCCACCTGATACTGGTGACAAAAAACAGGCACTGATATGTGAGCGGACCACAAAGTGTAAAAGTTCCACGGGTGCTTCTGATGTGCCATGAGGGCTGTGAGACACGCCAGTAGGATAATAAAAAGGATAAAAACTCATTCCTCAAAGAGAAGGATTAAAAATGGGCCTGTCTCAACCTCAAGAAGATGACTGAATTCCCTTCTGGATTTTAAAGGATCTGGTCTTCATTTTCCCTCACCAAATCGAAACTAAAAGGTTTCTGGCACCTGAACAGGCTCTGTGGGGCTACGAGGGGTCTGTTAACTGTCTATCACTTTAGGAAGACCACCCCAAAGCTACCCCCCCTTTACTCACAGTAACACAGCCCTCTGCTTTCCAGAAGAAGGAAGCGCCAAAGTAAAGTTTTTATACAAGGAGTGATGGTTGCTTTGCTCTGGTGTGTGATCTTGACCGTGATTCCTGGATTGTTTTTGCTTTATTTGGACATGTATTGCCTTTAGCTTTGCTCAAGAAAAGGCTTCCATTCATTCATTAGACAGCTAAGCAGCGCTCAGTCAGTGCCCGGCAGAATTCTGGATGCTGGGGGTAGAAGAGTGAGGGGAACAGACAGAAAGGACTATCTCTTAGCTCAAACATTCTATTTACTCTTTTGGTTATTTGACTGACATAAGCAATCCTTTAAACAGCTTTGTGCATTGTGTGGCTCCATGGCGAAAAGTCCCTCAGCAGCTGCTCCTGAATAGCTTACTTTTTCTTTTTTCCACCTATCATCAGGAAACTCTTTGCTTTGTTCCTGTAGCAGGGTAGGAGGCCCTTGATGAGGTCCAAGCAAGAGTCACTCCCGGCAGCTTCCTCTCCTCTGGAGCCAGCTGGTCCACAGGGAGGACCAGGCCAGGTCTGCCCAGCCTGGTGTGTGTCATTTCAAATACCAGATTCATCTTTCAGGGAGGATGAATTTCCAGAAAGGGCTTTTCTTAGAAATGGCATCACTTCTACTTCCACGGGGTAGGCAAAAGAATGGTAAAAGCAAAAAGACTATTTAAAAAAATTCTAGAACCGGGCCTCCCTTATGGCGCAGCCGTTAAGCGCTGCGCTATGGAGCTGTCCGCAGCGGGGACGCGAGTTCGACGCCCAGCCAGGGAGATTCCCACATGGCGCGGCAGACCTCTCCTGCCTCGCCCGCTGCTCCCCTCAGCAGTGTGTTTCTGTTTATCTGCCTGTTCTGCTCCCCACTCTGTCTCTGTGAATCTTCTCACCGCCCCAAACCTCTGGCCTGTACCCCAGCTTGTATGCATAAATAAATAAATCTTAAAAACAAAATCTAGAACCACTACAGTGTGATCAAGAGCCTTTGAAGGGTCATGCCATGCTTTAGCTACAGAGTGGGGAGGCTTGGGAGGGGAAAAGGGGAAAATTAATCACCCAGCATGCAGGTTTTTATGACCGCCTGTGAGGATGTTTCTACTACAGGCTCTCCGGGGGAAAGCTGGTTCTGCTCACTCAAATCCATGGAAATAGGTGAAGAGCCTCTTTACACAGAAGGCAGGCTGGGCTGTGGGGCGGGCTCGGGGCGGGGGAGAGCTGAGTTGAGCAGCTCGACCCCGCAGGCGAGGCAGGGGATCAAGACGTGACCAAAAGAGAAACGAGTGGCCGGCAGGGCAGCCTGGGCGCTGGCTTCTCACGGCCGAGGGGCCGGGAAGACGTTCCGGGTCTGGACGTTCCTGCACGTGTGTTGGGGGAGAGCATGGATTCAGCGCAGGGTTGTGGCTGCCTTGAGACCTGGGAGGACTGAGAGATGCAGTGAGATGCGAATGGTGACGCTGAAGCCTCCTACAGACAAAGCAGAGAGGGCAAGGGAGTCTTCAGGGTGAGAAGGCGACTGGGTGTGGGCGCCCCGAAGCGGGAGTCTGCTCGCAGCAATCTTGGTGTTCTTTGGCCGTGCACAAGCGCAGGCGGGCAGGAGCCCAGAATTAGAGCCCAGGTGAAGAGTAGAGGCTCCAGCTAGAGCAAAAGCAGCAAGGATGGAAACAAAGAGGCATCCTAAAGAGGCCTAGGACTGGTGTAGCTCCAGAGTGGACACTAGAGTGGATGGATGGGCGAGGGGGGAGGGAGGGAGACGCAGAGAGAACGGGTTTGTGGATACTGTCAGAGAACAGAAATCAGGAGGGGACAAAAGGATGGTGGAGTTTCATGTTCCAGCCAATTGATGAGAATTCAAGTGCGCGTTTTCATTCTAAAAGAACAAGTAGCGTAGAAATTTCGGTCTTCTATTTTGCTTAAAGAGCAAAAGCCCTGAGATGAGGCGGAGTTAGGACCATTATCTCTCTCCACATTTGTTCTCCAGCCTCAGGACTGCCTTTCCTGGTGTGAGCCGTTTGCCAAGCTAGGCTTGTGAAAGATACAACATAGACCCCTGACCCGGCTCCAGAGCTTGGGAAAAACTGTGCTGGATGGATGGAGGATGGTGGGCGGTCTCTAGCACGGCCCCGCCCCCAAGGCCCTGGCTGATTTGCATACATCCGCTTGTGCATTGTTCCCAAGCAAGTCCTCTGCTGACGTTGGAGCGCCCGTGGCTGGGAAGACACATGCTTGCATTGCCAGGGCTGGAGTCTCCTGCCAAAAGGCTGTCTTCTAGAGAGCTGGGAGCATACCATCTGTTTGTTTCTCAAGTATTTTCGTTCCCTTGAGTTGGGCACCATGTCTTACTTTTCTTCACCCCCTTCCAGATGCCTGTAGCAGCGTGGGCATAGTCGGGCTTAAGGTTTGTTTAATGGATTAGTAAATACTGAGTGATTGACTAAAACCAGAATGATGACTATAATGAGCTTACTTTTTTGGGTAAATTTTACTGTTTAATTTCCTCATGGTGTGATGGATTTTTTCCTGAACGAGCCTTTCTTACCTAGATTTCAAATAATTAGATTTACGGTTATAATAGAATTAATGATCTCAGTCCAGAGAGACTCATTGAAGCACTTGGTCAAAATGCTAGCGTTCAGTCAACCATACTGCACTACAACTTCCCAGAGAATAGCTTCACAAACACGGCAGTAGGGGTTCCAGCATAGTAACTCCTCCTGGAGCCTTAGGTGATTAAAGAACGATGGGTTATTAAAAAAGAACCTAAATTGTCTTTGCCTGCTTATTGCCTTACAGATTAGAAATCTGGAGATACTTTATAAAAACTAGCGCTGCGACAGAAATAAAAAGGTCTAGGGTGGAGAAAAGGCTCAATATCCACCTCTGCTCTCCCTGGCTTCAGTTTGGGGTAGGGACCGCCCAGCTCAGGGACTCCAGACAAATGCACCAAAGCCGGTAGGGGGCGCTCTTTGCCCTGTGCAATACTGGATGGCGGCGCTCTTGGAGCAGCACAGCGGGGCGCAGTTACAGGTGTGCACCTCTATCATAGGGGCCTTCTGAGAAATGCATCCGTTGTCCGTGTGCAGACGTGGTAGAGTGCATGTATGTAAACCAGGTGGCACAATCCACACACCTGGGCTCTCCATAGGAACCAACCCCGTATATAAAATGCTCTCATGCCGCACGTGACTCGGTATCATTTAGTGTAGGACACGGTGTGGAGTGGCGTGGAGTGGAGTGGAGTGAAATAAACATCAACCCATTTATTTGAAATCTGAGTAATAGTGGATTGTTTACGAAAATCAGAACAGGATACTCTCAAATCGAATCGAATCGAAAGGAATAGAATCAACTTTCCCTCTGAATTTGGTGCAGGCAAGTGACCTTTATTTTTCTCTGATGGTTAATATGTAAATGAAGAGTTACCATTTTACCTTGAAAAATTAGTCAGATAAAATGGATTAATTTTTTTTTTAAAATCTATGACACTATTATGGCAAAAATTTCAGCTTCTTATTTTAATTTCATTTTTATCAAAATAATACAAGCACAGGAATCAGCATGTCGGTGAATATCAAACACAGCAAAAGTCAGTAGTCTTCTGACACCCCACTCCCACCCAGAGGCCAGCGTTTCAGAAGTTTCAAATGTTTCTTTTGCATTTACCTCCAAAACATAGCCAAGTCTCTATTTCTGTGTCCACCTATCTTCATGGTTTTATAAAGACTGACTTTCTATTTGGTGTAGGCCAGAGGTGTGGGGGTGAGAGGACTCACCAGAGACAGAGTGGGGAGCAGAACAGGCGGATCCACTGAATTCCAATGCTGAGGGGAGCAGCGGGGAGACAGGAGAGGTCTGCTATGCCCTGTGGGTCAGCTCCCTGGCCGGGGATCAAACTCAGGCTATGGAGGGATTGCAGCAGTGTGGATAGCTTCATAGCTGAGACTACAACCCGTTGTGTCACCAGAGAGGCCCCTCCTCCCTTCCTCTTTCTATTGACGGTTTTTATCCTTAGTTTGTCTTCTTTCTCCATGTGGTTGATCAACATGGAGAAATGCTGGGAAAAGAAGTTAGAGAATTTGGTTTCCTCCAGGAGCAGTCAACGTAAACTGGTGACTGCCTGCAAGGTCACATGCTGAGTTGTTTGCTTGTCTGTTTTTTGTAAAGGTGGAAAGCAAATAAAAATCTTCATGGAGTTTTTAGATTTTTTGACACACTACTCAGCATTTTAAAATGTTGCATCATTTTAAAGGATGGTCCAGATTTTTTTGTTTAGATGCTATGATTTTATTTCTTAGTAGACAACAAGGCAGCTCTTAGAAGACAGAATCACTGAAAACACGTCTTTGTCCTGAAGTCATTGTTTAGATTTCTGTGTCTCCTAGAAGCAGGAGGAACAGGAGCTCTGGAAAGAGGAAGCCGAGGTGCCCGAGCAAGGGTTCGTCATTGCTCCTGGTTCCTTTGGACTGGCCGGCTCTCCAAGGCAGAGTGAGCTGAGGCGGCTTGCCGTGGCACCATTAAAAAGAAATCCGCCCCCGTTATTTTCTACCAGTTCTGTCAGTTCTGTCAGTCATATGCCTTACCTGGAAGCAGACTCTTATCATTAAGAAAAATGGCAGCTTTTTTATTCCGTGAAAAATATTTACATAAAGCAGTTGCTCACTCCAGCGGCAGCTGAAGCCATCCTGAAATGGCCTTACTAATGACGGCAATTTAGCAAAAATTATTTATTTATTTTTAGGTTGGTGGTAATTGCATATAAACTGGAATGGAAAATGAGGCACAAAATCAGCAGAAACCATGTGGAGCAAAGGAGAAAAAGGTTGCGCTCTCCAGCTAGGGGGGACCCCCCGTTTTAGAAATGAGATTTAAAAATCAATGTTAATAAAAGCTTCTTTTTAAGAAAGGATATTTGTTTTTAGTGGTCTTTGAGTTAACAATCCTGAATTATCAGGGAACAAAAATAGTAACATCTGCATTCCCCTAAAACGAGTCTCAGTTTATCCCGTGGACCAACCACCTGTTCTTAGTGCTGACCACCATCTTCCTCTATAAAATGGAGACGTGGAACTTTATATGGTCGCTATAAAATGTGCCAGGAACTGGGCTTCAGTGGAGGGTGAGTGAAGCTTGTTCAGTAGGAAGATGTGAAGTCGTGACCCCAAAATTATATCGTCATCTAAACAATCAATAAAATTGGAGGGAGAATAACGAAATAACAATCTTGCTAGAAACTTTCAAATGAAAAGGAATGCTGACAAATGAAATCACTTCCAAACAAGAACAAAAGCAAGTTTCCGTCCAGCGAGCTTTTCCTTATTGTGTATTTGAATTTAGTCGATTGCTGATGACAAATGTCACCGTTCGTAAAAATAGGGCCAGTCGGGGGAGTCTTTTCAGGGGACCCCGAGACCCTTCCCTGATGGCTTCTGTGTCCCCGCTGTGGTGTCTTGGCTCTCTTAGCTCCTACAATTCAGAACACTCAAGGAAAATCTCAGATAACTCTAAAATAGGTGATTTGGTCAAATTTAAATAATCTGAAAAATTGAATTAATTTAACAACTGAATAGTTAATATATTTGTTTCATTATAAGATTAAAAATATAAACAATATGGAGTGAAGCCCTACCAACAGTCTGCCTTCTTCCCAAATAGTTGCTGAAGTTACGCAGTTTTTCACTGAATTTAGACACATAGCCTTATATGCGGAGACAGTGTTCTCCATCTGCCTTTTCTAACATGTTTCATCAAGATGTTGCTTTCTGACAAGTGGAGGAAAGGAAAAGTTACCCAGGAGTGGAAAATACCTTGTCCTGTCGGACATAAAGGAAAATGCAGACCCCTGTAAAATGCCTTTCAAAGCAATCCCACAGTGGGAAATAACTGACTTAACAGGAAATTACTAGGTATGGGCAGGAGAGTCAGTGGCTGTAATGATTCTATTGTACGTCTGTTATGTTGTTATAATGCTCAGTGATCAATTATAATTAGGAGAACATAATGAACTCAGCTTTAGCTATTGGAAAAACTATGCATAATGACACTGAAAATAACAGTTATAGCCATTTCTACTTTATGGTTTTAAAAATGCACACTGGAAATCATGCTAGTTTTGATAAGGAAAGGGGATATGTGTTTCGAAAGAACCAGAAGTCTACCAGATTCAGGCTAAGCACAGTTACAGGGAAACAGTGGGTTAGTACATGTATAATACAGATGGTTAAGGTTTTATAAAAATTATTTCTAGTGTGCTTATTTGTTGCATAAAATTTTATTGTTCTGCCATTAACTTATAAGAACACATAAATTTGGGTGTACAATTTCACACCGTAACATGTGAACATGCTTCACTCACCTGCCGCCAAATCTCCAGTGCCAATGTGCTGTCCCCTCCTCCCTCTATCACCTCCTCTCTGCCCCCCTCCCTGCTGCTAACCACCATGGTTTTCAGAGTCTAAGATCACTTCTGTTAGATTTTATCAGTTTGTTTTCTTTGGTTATTTTTGTTCCACAAGTGAGAGGACATACTGTAGTTGTCTTTCATATGTGACTCAATTCTCTTAGCACAATCAACTCAATATCCTTCCACGTGGTCCCAAAAGTCACCATTTCATCTCTTGATAGTAGAGTAGTATTACTTTGCGTATACACCCCAAAATTTCTTAATCCAGTCATCTGTTGATGGGCATTTGGGTTGATTCCTGGCTACCGTGAAAACAGTGCTGTGAACACAGGCTAGTATTTTCATATTCTTTGGATTCATACTAGGCGTTCCATTGCTATATTACATGGGATCTCTGTTTTCAGATTTTTAAAGAAATTGCCGTGCGATTTTTCCATAGAAGCAGTAGTGCACTTAGTTTGAAGCAAGCGACAGGGAAGTCACCCAATTTGATGACAAGACTAGTCCAATTATGGGCCCCTCCTCGTGGCCCAGGGGTTAAATCTCAGCTATCAAGCTATCACCAGCCACTGTAGCCTGAGTGCGACCCCCAGCCAGGGAGCTGACCCACAAGGCACAGCAGACCTCTCCCGTCTCCCCACTGCTCCCCTCAGCAGCGTACTTCAGTAGATCCGCCTGTTCTGTTCCCCGCTCTGTCTCTGGTGAATCCTCTCACCACTCCCTACCCCTGCATCTCTGGCCTACACCCAGATCTTGTATGCATAAATAATAAAATAAATCTTTTTTAAAAAAGATTAGTCCAACCTGCTCTCTGGATGTACCTCTTGCATGACTCTGGAGAAGCCACGCCAATTGGAGATTGTATTTCCTTCAATAAAAACAGCCCTTCAAGTTCAAATTCAAGAACCAGGGGAACAGGCTTCTTCTTGATGTTGGAACTACCTGCTCTGTTCTGATTCTCAGGAATCATTTGAGAGAAATCCTGATCAGACTTCAGAAATTAACTGAAAACCTGCCTCTTATCTGCTTCTTCCTCAGGACAAGGGATTGGGTTTGATCCACTTGAATGTTCTGTCTTCACTTTGCATATTCTACTCATCCAATTGTCTTTAGTCCACTTATAGTGTACATTAAAAATCATGTGAATGAGGAGGATAAGGAGGAAGAGGAGAAAATGAAAGGAAGGGAGGGAGGGAGAGAGGGAAAAAAAGAGGAAGAAAGAGAGAAAGAGACATAGAAGAGAAAGAAAATATTGAAGTCCAGCACGAGGCTAATATCCAAGATCTATAAAGAGCTCATACAACTCAACAACATGAAAACAAATAACCCAGTCAAAATATGGGAGGATCTAGATAGATAATTCTCCAAAGAAGACAAAGATGTCCAACATACACATGAAAAAATGTTCACTCATTGTCAGGGAAATGAAAAGCAAAACCCCAAAGAGGTTTACTGTCACCATGTAAGAAGGGCCCATCTCAGAAAGAGCAGAAACCATAGTAAGTATTGGCAAGGATCTGAAGAGCATGGACCCATGTGCACTGTTGGTGGGAATGTAGAGCTGGTCCAGCTCCTACAGAAACAGTATGAAGATTTCTAGATTATTATAACTAGATCTACCTTATGATCCAGGGACTGCACTCCTAGCTATCTCTCTGTAGAGTACAAAAACATATGCAAAAGGATATATACACTCTTATGTTCATGAAAGCACTGTTTACAATAACCAAGTTAGAGAATCACCTAAGTATCCAGCAACAGATAAGTGGATAACGATGTGGTCTCTGTATAGTGGAATACTACTCAGCTATAAAAAAGATGAATCCTTGCCACTGGGAACTGGACCTGTCTCAGACTTTGCCGCTGACTGGAACTTGCTGCCACAGGAACCTCTGTTGTTCAGTTCCTCCATTATTAAGTGAGGGGGCTGATTCCTGAGCAACTTTCCAGTGAGAAGATTATTTCATCTATTACAGCTTACAATAGGTGTTTGACTACATCTTTAACAGACACAATTTGCAACATGGATGGAACGGGAGCAGATTGTGCTAAATGAAATAAGTCAGATGGAGAAAGGCAAATACTGTGAGATTTCACTCATGTGGAATATAAAGAAACAAAGCAAGGAACAGACAACATGAAAACAAAAGCACAGTGGATTAGGGTGGTGGGCTGTGGGTGATTTGGTTGTATGTGCCCTGTTTGGATACCTGATGGGGTACTCAAATACTACCTTGATTAAAAATTAATTTAAAAACCAAATCAAACAAACCCCGGAAATCTGACTGCAGAATGGAGACTCTTGGCAGGGGAGGGTAATAGGTGGGCGTAACGGTGGAGGGGTCCTAGCGGAATATGGTGGGTTACTGGTGCTTTGGTGGTGGGGGTGACATGGCTGCATACACCTGAAGAGGTGTAAACCTGTTCCCCTAAATCATATGCAGCACTGCAAGCCAATATTACTCAATAAAAACAATCCAATTAAAAAAAAAAAAGAAAATCTGAATGTCCTGAACAAAAAGGAGGAAACTATCACCCCAACCTCAGTGTCTTACCAGTGCCACCCCCCCTTCCGGCTGCTGGTGTGAGGTGATGACGTCAGGCCCTTCTGTCAGCAGCGCTACGGCTGGCGTCGGACATGGTCTTCGCGACCCACTGGGGCCTGGTCTGACCACTGCAGGCTTCCCATGTTGGCTTGCTCTTATTCAGGAGGTCATGAGGTTGAATTTGAGTCTTCAAAACATGTTAACAAGTGCACCCTGGCTCCTGCCTCCAGACTGCGCTTCTGTCCACTTCCTCGCTCCCTCGCACCACTCCCGACCGCCCCACCTATTTTGTCCATAAGAATCCTCTAAGTGTATTTCATCATTTTCTTTCCTTTGAGTTTGTTTTTGTTTGCATAGAAAAACCGGGGTGTAGGCCAGGGGTGTGGGATGTGAGAGGACTCACCAGAGACAGAATGGGGAGCAGAACAGGTGGATACACTAAAACACATTGCTGAGGGTAGCAACGGGGAGACAGGAGAGGTCTGCTGTGCCCTGTGGGAAGCTCCCTGGCCGGGGATTGAACTCAGGCCGCAGTAGTGATAGCGCTGAGACGTAACTCTTAAGCCACCATGGAGGCCTCCTTCATTATTTTCTTATTCCCTCAATCTAGTTATAAGAGTGAAAATTAACAATTGTTCCAATCATTTTCTCTTAACTCAGTGTGATACGATTGATGATTTTTGAAATCTTGCTAACCAATATAGTTATCTTTCAATTACGCTGCATTTTAAATCAATATACACTTAACATCTCACAGTAAATATATTGCTGCTCCTTTCATTTTTCTTTTTCTGAGAGGCAATCATTGAAACCCTGTTTTGTTGGCACCAATGTGCTTTCTCTCTTCTCTTCTTAAGATGGAATAAGAAAAGAGAGCATCTGTGGAGAAATAAGTTCCTTCCTACCTTCCCAGTCATGCTAACTAGAGCTGAGTTTTACATGAAATAATTGACTAAAAAAAAAAAAATGGAAAACCCCAGTTTGGTCATTTTGCTCATCTGCAAATAAAATAGACAACTGCGTTGAATGAGTTTCAGGAACCTGACGACTGTGTCTGAATGACACCATTCTTCATCTCGCAATTCTACTTTGGAGGAATTTAGGCAATTGAGACTTGATTTTAATTATGTGACTTTCTTTGAAGAATGGCCTCCCTGGTGGTATAGTCATTAAGTCTGAGCGCTATCACTCTATAACCTCTATAGCCTAAGTTTGATGCCCGGCCGGGGAGCTTCCCACACGGCACAGCAGACCTCTCCTGTCTCCCCGCTGCTCCCCTCAGCAGTGGATTTCAGTGGATCTGCCTATTCCGCTCCCCACTCTGTCTTTGGTGACTCCTCTCAGCCCCGCACCTCTGGCCTGCACCCCAGTTCTTCTAGGCATAAATAAATAAAAATAAATCTTAAAAAAAAAGAATACTTAATGAAATCTCATCCCATCCCTAGTTCCTTGAAGGGATTTTTGCCAAAGCTTTCTCAAGTGGAGGCTGGTGATGATAGCAGGCCCAGTAATCTTTGCTAATGGATGTCAAAGAGCCCCGTGGGCTGATTGGTTTCTTATGTTTGTCAAACTGAAAGCTCTAGTATCCCAGAGATGACACTCACACTTGTCATTTAATGCTCCCATTATATTTATATAGCACCCTTCACTTCCAGAAATGTTTATCTCACTCTGACAAAAGTTCTCTGAAATCAGGAGAGAAAATATTATTTCATTTGCAAGGGAGAAAACTTGATAAGGACAAGGAAGTGTCCCTGGAGTTTCAGTCTGAGAAGCTTTCATTTGGAAAATGTGTCTGTGTTTGATGACTAACTTCGGAAATACTAATCCAAATTACCCTAACACCAACATTTATAAAATACTGTGTTTTGAAATATGAGATGTCAGATGCCTTTATTTTTCCCATCATGGCTTATAAAACAGGTCCATTTAGAACTTCCACTGAATTCTTTGACTAGAATGTTATTTTATTTTACGTTATTTCTTATCAAATTAGCACTAGTACTAGTCTTCTGAAAGGATAATGGTCTTAGCTAGCACTGCTAATTGTATGTTTAATTTGTTTCCAAAAGATTTTTGTCTCTCAGGACCAAATTAAATGAAAAAAAAAATTCCTTTGGAAAGTTCTGGCTTCTCAATTGGAAATCTCATATTGGTGGACTGTTCACCTTCATCTTGTATCATTGACAATCATTTGGAAACACTAATCGCTTTGGTAACAGGACAGAACAGTCTAGCCTTGTCCCTTCTCTAGCACGGAAACATCAAACTCCAGAGAACAGACCCCAAGTGGACATGGGAGCAATGATTGAATATGGTAGTTGTTTTTTATTCTTTGTCCGTGGTATTTTCTCTCAGGGGGCCTAATTTAAATTCAAAGATGCAAGTTCCAAAGGCCTTAGAGATATAGTATTTCCAAGAATAATACCAAATTTCCCCCGAATTCCATCCACGATCTTGATTCAGTCATTGCATTCAGTCAGCCCCTTGGAGGCCTGAGGCCTACCCACCTCAGCCTCTCCTCAGGACCTGCGTGTCCCTTTTCCTCCTCCTGGAGCATCTTTCTCCCTGAATTTCGCATAGTCAGCTCCTTCTTCCCATTCAGCTTAAATCTGTCTCTTTCCAGGAGACCTTCTTGTCCTGAACTACCTAAGTAAATAACACACACGTAATTAAATAACATCTCGCAAGTCTCTTGCTATTCCATTGCCTTGTTTTATTTTCTCGTGTGCTATTATGATTTTCTGAAATTATCTTTTTTTTTTTTTTTACTTTTTATTAGCTTGATTTACTGGCTTATTTTAGATCTTGCGCCATCCCGTTCCAATAGAATATAAAATGCAGGAGAACAGAATCTATCGCCCTATTTCTGTCACTGTATGGTGTCCTGTTGAGAGTGTGAACAGCCACATAGGAGAAAGAGTACAAACCTGACCTGGCTCAGACTGGGCCTCTGACTGGACCTTTCTTCCTTCAGAGCCTCTGTTGCTCAATTCCTCCATTGAGTAAGTGAGGGGCTTGATTTCTGAGCAGCTTTCCAGAGAGATTATGTTGCTACAGCTTTCAATAGCTGTTTGACTTCATCTTTGACAGACAAAATCTGCAAATGAAAACATCCACTGTGCTCTCTTTAGGGTTAGAAGAGGACTCTCCAGCTCCCCCATGGAGCACAGCTGCATTCCTGATCCCTTTCATTCCAGCTGAGATTATGGCCGCCAGACCTCAGGGACAAGATGCAACCTGGGTTCAGGCGGCCCCAGGAAACCTTCGAACCATCAGATCCGATAGCCCAGGTCTGTGGCTGAGAAAAACACCACTGTGGGCTGGCTTAGTTACACTTTTCACGATTTCTCTTAACTATGTCTTGAGCTTTTGTATTAGACCGCCCACTAATAATGATAATAAATTATCATTCATGATAATAAACATTGTTGCTGGCTTCATTCTGGTGCTTCCTGAAATTCTTTTCTGCAAATGCCAAGGGCCTTTGGTGTCAGAATCCCCAAGTCTCGAGTGAACTGTGGCGGACCTAGCAAAATCATGGGAAATTCCTACACTTTCAATGTTTTATGGAATCTGTTTTTCCTTAAAAGTTGGTTCTTTCTGATGTGGCCATCAAGTGTATTTTGTCAATTGCTTCTCGACTATATTCCACATAATTTTGATCCCTTAATTATTTAGATCATGATTCCATTCAGTTCAAAATAGTGTTTGATTTAGTTAGCCACACCGCGCTTCCAAAACAATTTCTGATGGGTGGAAGGTGGAAATAAAATTACTAGCGTGCTCATGAATTCAAAAGAATTTGAATTCTCTTCCTGGTTCATTTACTTTAGCAGCAACTCAGGTTTATAAAACAACTTCTTTTCTAAGCAAGCTCTCCAGAAGCTTCTTTATTTTTCCTTGAGAACATTGCACAATGAAACTGCCTGAGTGCAGATTCTGTGTCTGCTTCCTGGTGAAAACAGAAAAGACACGTCTGCGCAAGGCCGACGCCTTGTGGGACAAATTAGCAGTAGCATCTGCCTTAAAGGCAGAGAGCATCTCCGTGCGGGTTTGTCTCGTCACCTATCGCCAAGCCCCAGGAGATATGTCCATCTCTGTCATCTATTACGTAATCTATTACCGTGTATTTCTGGCGCTCCTGACAGGAGATAACATAGAGCCCAAAAAGCATAACTGCTGAACCCAAATCCACACCGGTCCCATATTCAGAGCAATTCCTCTTCACAGTCTGGTATGGATGAAGCTGGAAGTGTTTCCCTCACATGACATAGTGAACTTTTCATCTCAACGATAGCAATTTACAAAGACGATGCTTTCGATCTCCTTCTTCAGGTGTTTTTATCCACACCCACCACTGCAGCACCCACAGCCCACCGTGCTCCCTCCCCACTTTGTTCTCTCCCTCACCCCCTCCCCAGCCTCCGTTCTCCAGTCAGATTTCTCAGGTTTGTTGCTAGTTTGACTTTACCTGCCCCTTTGTTTTGCGTCTCTATAGTCCACATATAAGTGACACCACCAGAGTTTGTCTTTTTCTTTTGACATACTTCACTTGGCGTCACTCCCGCCAGCTCTGTCAACAGTGTCGCGAATGGCAAGAGCTTATCTTTGAGTAGCTGAGTAACAGATGGCTGAGTAACAGTGTATGGACCTCACCTTTTTGATCATCTGTCTGTTTTAACTCAAGGGCCCTTGAGTTATTTCCATAGCTTGGGTATTATAAAGAGTTTTGCAGAAACACAAGATTTTTGAGCCCGAACTGGGCAGCTCTCTGCCCTGTTTCTTTGTTCACCACGTCACTTCATTAAGTCACCCCAAAGTGACCTAAATCTATTGCGAATCAGGCCTGCCTTTCCCGGTGCCACTGCTGCACCCTCGTTCAGCGTCACTGTCTGCTCCCGCTGTTCTCCCCGCGCCCACGCCCTCGCGCCTGCGATTCCCGCCACAGTCCTTTGAAAACATTAATCACCTCCTCTCTCTCTTAGTTTACAAACCTCCAAAGTCTGTCTTCGTGAACACTTCGTAGAAAGGAATAACTCATTTTCTCTGTAGGAAGGTCTTGACTAGCTCTCAGAAGACATAAAATTATACAAAGAAAACCCATTAGGCGGAACTCAAGACACTGAATCAATATTCTGAAATGATCTTTTTCATGTGTCTGAATAGCCGTGGGGTTATGCGAGGTAACCTGAGGAATGGCTTTTTCTGCTGTGTCTTTTGGGACTTTGGAGAGAATGGGGTGGTGGGGGTGGGTGTTATGTTACACCATTGAAGGCAGCTCCAAGTTCTGAAACAATGCCTTTGAAAATCCCATATTTTTTGGCAGCTCCCAAGTTGGGGAGTGTGGGCGGCTTTCAGTTTCCAGTCTTCGCTCGGTGCCAAATTCCTTTTGGTTTGATTTGATCAAAATAGCAGGTAATTTCAGTTAGAGATAAGATGCTTAGCTGAGAAGAAAGGAAAAAAGGGGAGAGTGCAGGACCAGCCACTTGGTGTGTGTTTGTTTTGCTGGCAAATGTTGTTGTCAAATATTTATTTGGTTGTTTCAGTGTTGGTGGTGTTGGAATTGGGGATAGCTGTTAGATTCGGCTTAACCTCTGGGTTGCTGTGAGAAGTTGGCTCTGATTTACTTCTCTGCTGGCATTCAGAGTGACAGGCAATGTGTCATACAAGAGAAGACACCGTGTCGAATCACTCCCTTTGTATGATGTGACATTGAGAAAGGGGCCTTGAGGTGTCGACCACTGTCAGGAGAGGCTATTCTAGAAGCCAGAGGGACACACTAAGTGAGGCAAATTGACGGTGACCGTCACCAATGCTTCACTCCTCTTTATAAGCCAACCCATGGACATGCTTCCCCTGTGAGCCATGTGACTGGTTTTGACCCAAGGAACATTAAGAGGATGGGACCCAACAAGATATCGACACATGGAAAGATGTTCATTATCTCTTACTAGCGAAACGTGAGTCAAAACAATGAGATGTGGCCTCCGGCATGTGAGAGAGCTGTTCTCCTCAAGAGTCACAGGGGTAAGAGCGTGTGGCGGGTGACGAGGCAGCCCTTAAAGGCTGGGGGGGGGGGGTGACTCTCGGTGCAGCCAGGATGGAAATCAGCACAGAAATTCACCCCAAAAGGAGGCTCCAGTTATTCCATTTACGGGCATTTACCTGAAACATATTAAAACCCTAATTCAAAGAGATAGATGTAGGCCCACGCCTGTGGCAGCTCTATTTACAATAGCCAAGAGCTGCAAACAAACTAGGCACCTATTGGTCGATGAATGAATACAGGAGATTTGGGATTTATACACAATAAAACAACATTCAGCTATAAAAAAAAGAAATGAAATCTGACCAATTGCAGCAACACAGCTAAACCTGGAGGCCATAACGCTTAGTGGAGCAAGTCAGATGGAGAAAGACAATCACTGTTCGATTTGCTTGGTATGTAATATATAAAGAAACAAACACACGGGCCTCCCTGGTGGTGCAACAGGTTAAGCGCAGCACCGTGGAGCTGTTGGTGGCTACAGCATGAGTTCAATCCCTAACTAGGGAGATTCCCACATGGCGCAGCAGACCTTTCCTTTCTTGCCCGCTACTCCCTTTAGCAGTGTACTTCAGTCGATCTGCTTTTTCTGCTCCCCACTCTGTCTCTGGAGAACCCTCTCACCACCCCACACCTTTGGCCTGCACCCCAGCTTGTATGCATAAATACATAAATCTTTAAAAAAGAAAAAGAAACAAACACACAAGGGGACTAAATAAAGCAAAAACAACTTTTAGGCTACCAGATATGTTAGTGGTTGCCAGGAAAGCGTAAGGTGGGCTAATCAGGTATGATGAAGGCTAGAATTGGACTTTCAGTGGATAGCAGAGTGTAGTAAATACACGTGTTGATTTAGAAGAGGCACATCTGAAATTTAGTGAGAAATGCAATGTTACTTCAATAAAAATTAGAAAATGAAACCAATGGCAGAGATCGATGCTCTTGAATTCTGCCCTGTGTGTGCTTAAGCAGACTGTGGGGAAAGACCACACGCCTTTGCAGCAACCAGGCAGCCCCAGCCCAGCCCGAAGCCCACGGCCAACTGCAAACCATTAGTAGCTGCAACATCAGAAAGCTGAACCCACTTCAAATTACTGACCCGTGAATATTCGTGGTGATGACAGGGGCTCAGCCCTCCTCTGGGGGGTGGTTTGTTATGTAGCAAAAACTAGCTGTTACACAAGTGCTTGGGCTAGACTGCACCCATCTGCAGGACCCTCAAAACACCTCTTTCTTGATTGCTCTGAGAAGGGGCAGGGGTGGTTTCAAGGTTGCCATAATTCAAGTACTTCGTTCTTTTGTGTCAGTGAGGCTGTCTGCCACTGGCTTTTCCACTGCGGTCTGATTCTCTTGTGGCCTGTTTTCCAGAACAGGGTTGGAAAGACTCTGTAGGAGACCTCGGCACAGGTCGCAGAGATGCCTCTACAGAGAAGGGCGACTGCCAAATGACAGCTTCCAATTTGCTGCAGTGTTTATGAAGGATCACTACTTTCTGCTTTTTTAAATTCAAGAAGCCAGGTGTAAGTTTATGAGATGACTGGAAGCCAAGAAGAAAACTTTCTGGCCTCTTTGAAACTGCCAGTACCTGAAACACACCTTATCAGCCCCCCGCTGGCCAAGAGGTCTGGGAGAAAGCAACGACTGACAGATTGGCGTGGTACCCCATAAAAATGAATCTCACCAAAGGGAAATAATATTCACGAAGAGCCACTTCGGTGGCCACGGGTAGCAGTTTGGCTTTTGAGTGAAACAGAACACAACGGAGGGAGGGAAGGAAAAGGGCACAAAATGGAATAGAAAAGAACACAAGGGACCATGGAGATGGATCACGGGTGAATTGGTGGTGGGCTACCCAAGGGGAATACAAAATGTAAAAGACATAAGTAACAATAAAAATATATATTTATAAAAAAAAGAATTTCAAAATTCTTTAAGGGAGTCCTCACCAAGTAGATGCTTACAGATGGCAGGTAACCTGCTGCTGTGTTGGGGGCGCTGAGGACACGATGGGAGTCTTGGAGCGGGCTGTCACGTCGGGGTCACCACTTGCTGCCTCAGAGGACAACAGCACTGGGAGCAGTGCGGAATGAAAGCGATTCCTCAAAGCCCATGTGGAGCCACGAGAAGCCTGGAGGGGCTGCACAGGGCTGCAGCGCCAGCCCCACCCCAAGGCAGCATCGAGTAGTGCGCATGTGTGCGGGAAGCCCGTCCAGGGGATGTAGCTGGGGGCGCGCTTGGGGGATCCGTTGTGCCTGCTGGTCAAAGCAGATTATCTCTGTTCTAGCATCTGCCCGCTGTGTTCAGCAGGCACCGTTTTCCCAGCATGTTCCTCAGACCAGGACTTCTGCCCCCCGTGAGTGGCCCCTGCCTTACCCTACACCTGACAAGCAGAAACTCTGGGCACCAAGAATAAGGACGACCAGGGATCCCATACTGGACCCGGGGACACTTGACAAGGCGCGGGGAAGGTCACCAGAAGCTCCAGGCGATCCCCAGCAGCCCCGCCCGCGGAGGCCAGCGCTGTCAGGGCGGCAGCCGGCTCTGAGCAGCGTCTGCCCTGCAGCCTTGGGCCTGGCGCCTGTGGGGTATGAGCCTCTCCTCCGCCTCGTCTACACTGCCTGGGTGAAGCCCGTAGTGCTAGCAAATCATTCTTGAGTCTGGCTCCTGGCCGGGTGACGGATGAGAGAGAAGGAACCGTGTGACTTCTCGAATCCACACTTCTATGTCCAAAAGCTTTGGTCTCAGAGACACTAAAAAGACGCCGATCAATTTTGCTTCTCGAAGGTGGAAACATGTGCTGGGGCTCTTTGGGCTCACACTGCTGTTGGGGTGCTGTGCTGAGGCTGCCGTGGGGAGCAGGCCATGTGGCTCAGAGTGACGCCTCCCAAGTTGGCTTTGGCACCCAGGGCTTCGTTTTACTCCCCCTTACTCCTTAGGTGAGGTTTGCGTTGCCCAATAATTTCTGAATTTTTTATTGTTATTTTTTTGCATCGTACTGTTTTAGTAAGGCAGGCCAGAGAGAACAGACCAGAGAGAACAGAGCATCAGTGCTTCTTGCTTGCTTGTAGTGGTCAGCTCTCAAGCCATCCTTGTCTCTTTTGCAAAAAGAATGTGGGGAATTGATGAGACATTGGAAACGATACTTTGAAATTCCCTAAATGTTTGGTGTATGCATTGAAAGGTTGGAAAGAATTAAAAACAGGCAATTGTGGGTGGTCCAAGGAATAAGAGAGAATTGGGGGGATTTTTCCATGTGGGAAGGTTGCACAGCAGGTGTGAGTATAAGAGGTTGGCCGGGCAGGGGTTTCAGGAAATTTGAAGGGAGGAAAAATATATGGTCTTGCTATGAAAGCTCTTGCTATGCTGTATAAATTGGATATTTTTCATCCTCTTTGCGGGTTGCAGGGATGTTGGGATTCCTCTGAATTCACATCAGGCAGATTCTTTGGACACAGCCTTTCACGGCCCCTGAGGCCACTTGTGTAGCTGTTGAGAGGCGTCAGATAGGAAATGGTTTTGATTTTTTTCCTAATAACTATTTTAATGATTTCTGCTAGCTTGACCATTGTTTTCACTCACAAAATTGAGCTTTTTTTAAATGCTTGTATAGTAGAAAATATGATTTTTCAAAACTCTGAATACAATATCCCGAAGTTTCTTAAATTCATTCACTATGATCTATATTGTAAGTGCCCTTTCATGCTATTAAACATAATGCTTCCTTTATTAGGTGGAACATTTTTAAAGATTAAAGCATCTGCTCTGACTAATATCCATATTTCAGTTACTCATGCAAATCTGGCTTAAAAAATGTGTCTAATATCTCGTACATTAAGAGATACGATATAAATTATATATTTTTAATAAAGAAGTTTGAAATCCTGCTGTCGAACACGGAATGGGTAAATTCATCCAGGAAAAGATAATGTTTAACATATCAATGACCTCTTAAGCTGATTCTACTCACTTTCAGTTATTCAAAAATCTAGGCCGACTTTAGGCAGCTTACGTCAATGTCATCCCCATTCACACAGCCTCCTCGGGGACCTGCTAGCACAGATTAGCCTCACGGTCATAGTGATGGGAAGGCTGGCTTCTTCCAGAAGAGGCCTTCTATTCTTCAGTTCAGGCGATGTCTTCTCATAGGGTTAGAAGCAATGAAGCATAGTGGGATGAAACCAGGGAAGAGTGGACATCAACTTGAGAGTCCTTTTGAAATACAATTTTTCCCCCCTCAGAGGAGAACACTTAGGAGAGGATTTCTTTACTGACAAAGGATGTTCAGAGAAATTTTGAAATTCAAATTTCTGAGGCTTAAATTGTGGTCAAGATAGAGTAACAGGGATTCGCTTTACCTCCCAACTAAAAACCTGGACAAAATTTGAGACATATTTCAAATATTGGGCATCAGAAAATGACTGGGATTGCTGGAAACAAATGAGGTGAGTCTTGTGTTCGTTCAGCTTACTGCCGAGAGGGTTTCCAGACCACACGGGCTGAGAGTGGCCCCGGGGAAGAACCGTGCTGCCTCCGTCGTCATAGCAGAGAACCCAAGAGGGGAGCTAGTAGAGATAGAAACCCAACCCACAGGCCACCAGTTCCCCTGGAATTAAGATAAAAGCAATTTAGTAGTGATCGACATATGTAGGTAAGGAAACAATCCAAGGTGAAGGAAGAAATCATTGAAATCATTCAAAAGTCTCAGAACCGTGCCTGGTGCTCAGCCAGAACAGCATCTGTTCCCAACAGCAGAATAAAATGTACCTGGAGAGGCCTTGGGTGGTTGCCCTGCCGGCCCGGGAAACAGGGAACATAGCCCTAAAATAAAGACTGCTGCGGGTCTCTCAACCACGCTTCGGAGCAAGACCTGAATGGGTCAAGCTGTTTCCGAGTAATTTACCCATGTCCTCTGCTAGCTCCTTTGTACATACTTTTGTTTCCATCTGATATCATTTTCCTTTTCCCTGAGGACTTCCTTGAAAATGTATGACAGTACAGGTGTGCTGACAAGAAATTCTTCCAGCATTGTCTCTCCAATGGTCTGGACATCACCTTTGTGTTCAAGTCACTCTTGTTGTATAAGGAATTCTAGATTGCTGGTTTTCCATTCACTGTCTTCTAGTTTGCTCTGTTCCTAAAGAAAACTCTCCTGTCATCCAGTCTGTTTCTCTACACATGATGTGTCTTTTCTGGATGATTTTTTTAATAAAAGATTTATTTTATTTATATATACAAGAACTGGGGTGTAGGCCAGAGGTGTGTGTGTGGGGAGGTGGTTTGAGAGAATCCACCAGAGACAGAGTGGGGTGCAGAACAGGTGAATCTACTGAAACACACTGCTGAGGGGGGCAGCGGGGAGATAGGTGAGGTCTGCTGTGCCCTGTGGGTCAGCTCCTTGGCCGGGGATCGAACTCATGCTACAGTGGCTGGTGACAGCTTGACAGCACTGAGACTTTAACCCCTGTGCCACCAGGGAGGTCCTGATTTTAAATTGAATTTCTTTTTTTTTTTAAGATTTATTTATTTATGCATACAAGCTGGGGTACAGGCCAGAGGCGTGGGGCTTTGAAAGGGTTCACCAGAGACAGAGCAGGGAGCAGAACAGGCAGATCAACAGAAATACACTGCTGAGGGGAGCAGCAGGCGAGGCAGGAGAGGTCTGCTGCGCCATGTGGGAATCTCCCTGGCCGGGCGTTGAACTCGCGTCGCCGCTGCCGACTTCTCCACAGCTCAGCACTTAACTGCTGCGCCACCAGGGAGGCCCTAAATTGAATTTCCTAATCACTCACTAGTATGCTATGTACACTAGGTAATTTTTTTATGTTTGATGTAATTTTCTTTTTATTTTTTTAAAGGGTTTGCTGGACTTCTTGGATCTGTGGATTTACAGTTACATCAAGTACAGGAACATTTTTACCATTATTTCTTCAAATATGTTTTCTATTCCACCTTATCTGTTGAGGAGTCTAACAACAGCTATTTGTGGGTTTGAATAAAACAAACACCTTTCTCTGCCTTATTAATTTCTACCTAAGTGACTGTTCAGTGGTGATATGATCAGTCACATTACCTTCTGATTATCAGAGATGAAAAAAAATCTTTAAACGGCACAATGGAGACTTTTAAGTTCTCCTCCTATGTTCATTAGTTGCTTTTTAAAAGTTCTTTTCTTTTTATTCCTATGCACACTCTGAGGGGCTGTCAGTACAGATAGGTGATTCCGTGACCTGTTGCTATAGAAGATACACACCACAGTTACTAGCTCATTTTACACGCTTCCTACTATCCTTAACCTTTTTTCTAATATTGTGTTTAATAATTCAAATGTTCAATACTTGGAGTAACTGGGAAATTGATCTGGTTGTCAAGACTCTTGGGTAAATTACACTAATAGTGGTTTAATACAGCCACCTTCTGAGGTGTCCATTCAATCAAAGGGATTTTCACATATCCAGAGGAACTAAATTGCTAAAATTAGAGTTCCATTCTTTTTAGAGAATGTAATCAAAACCAAAAATAATATGTTGAGCCAATTTCAAGACCTTTTAAGTAATTTACCCCAAATTAGTTGATTGCAGCAATGAGGGCAAAGAATTTTTAATGGTTTTAAAATAATTTATAAACTATCTGGAAATTTTGAAGAGCTTAGCCTAAGGAACACAAGTAAAACAATAGCACAGAAGACAAGTGAAACAAAACATTTAAGCAAGGAAACCACAGTTACATCTTTACAGCCATTCAGCTATGGACAGTGTACATGGTGAAATGATTCAAGGGGTGTCTTAGATGTTTCAATGAGAAATCTGGAGCTCCTTTTAAGCATTGTTACAATAAGTTCAACTGCGGGTGAATGACAGGAGGAAGCCTACTGCTTTCCAGAATAATGAAAACAGAAACTCCAATTCCAGATGTCTCTGGAAAGCTAGATAATCATCACAGATCTTGTGCTTCCAAAAGTTTTGCTCAGTCTCTGGTTTTGTGCTTTGTCAAAAAAAGAAAAAACATCCATGTTTTTGAACATCCAGCTTTAGCAACTGGCCCCAAACCAAAAGGAAATGTTGTTAGTATGTGTTCTCTCTGAAGGCAAAGATCAGGCCATTTTCTTCATGCTATGGGAAGTCCCAGGTGCATAGAATTTCACCAGGAAGATAATGGGTTTTCAATAAATAATGACATTTGACTAGGAGGGCAGGCTGAACAGAGAGAAGATTCAGGAAGACTCCTGGGTATTCTATGTAGCTGTGCCAATGCTTTGAATCTTTGCCACTATGTGTTCCTCCCTGGTTCACAGGTAATGAGGGTCATCTTCACACTGCAAAGGAACTTCCCCACTTTTAAATCTTTGGTGCCAGTGTAGTTCACCATTAGGTTTGTAATCCAGTGAATGCAAAATTGTGCTCACCTATCCTGTCCACTTAGTTAATTCTTGTCCTCTGCAATTCCTCCCACCTGTGGCTCATCCTGCTTTCCACCTTCTCATCCAACTGGAATTTTCAGTTTGACATTCTCCTCAGCATCCATTTTCTGACCCATGAGACAGGCCAAGCAGAGGCAGTTTGAATTCAGCGATATGTTACTCACAGAGTTCCCAGGTCATTTCCTCGCTTCTCTTGTGATCTGTGACTCTTCGCTCCCCCTCCCTCTACTTTCCTGGTTTTGCCACTTTTCACACTAGCCTCTGCTCACTATCTGTCTGTTTCTATAGCCTCATCAGCAATGTAGCAACAATAATATCATTGATCTCAAAGCCTTTTTTGAGAATGACATGAGCCAATATATGTAAAAGTAAAAAGTTGCTATAGAGTGCTATGAAAATATTTAGCTATATATAAAATTGCATGAAATTATAAAGTACTAATGCATTATAGGGTGTAAATATGTGTGTGTATATCTGTTTGTCCATCCATCCATTCATCCATCCATCCATCCATCCATCCATCCATCCATCCGTCTATCATCCATCCTGTTTTGCCCCCTCCTTTTGGACATTCTTTTTTCTCTTCACATTTCAGTTTGAGAAGTTTCTACCAACATATCGTCCCTCTCCTTGATTCTTCCCTTAGCCATGTCTACAGATGAACCCATTTAAATGCATTTTTCATTTTAGCTACAATGTTTCAATTTCCAGCATTTCCATTTGATTCCTTCTTATACTATCCATCTCTCTGTGCATTTTGCCCATCTGATCTTGCATGTCATCTACTTTTTCCATTGGTCTGACCACATCAATCATGGTTATCTGAAATTCTCTGCCTGATGATTCCAGAATTTTTGTCATTTCTGAATCTGGAGCTAATGCTTGCCTTGTCTTGTCAAGCTGTGTTTTTACATCCTTTTGAACATAATCTGAATTATTGTTTATTTACCAGCAGCTGGACATAATTTACTAGGTAAACAATCCTTTAGGGTGAGTTTTTATGTTAATCTGGCTAGGAGTTGGGCCATTTAATTTTTGCTGTAGCTCTAGGCCTTTGGGACTCAAATCACTCTGGCATCTGTGCTTTTTTTTCTCCCCCGCTTTCTTTAGACTTCTCAAAACTGCTCCTTAACTGGAGGTGACATGTTGCTGCTCTTTTAGCTGTAACCCACTCCTGTTATGCTGGAGCCCTATTGAAGAGGCACAGGCAAGGAGAAGTGCTCTGCTCTCTTACCTTGCGATTCAGCTCAAGCTTTCAGTGATACTGCGTCCCTGGGCTGTGACTTTCAGATGTTTTTCTTATTTCCCCCTCTCCCTTAGGAGAGACAGGAGGGCTAGAGAGGGCTAGAGGTGGCTGATTTTCTTTCTTGGGGTGAGATAGGGCTCCAGTAAAGACTTTACTCTACTTAGTACTTAGCAGACCTCTGTCATAAGAATGCTCTGGGCATATTTCATATCTGGGGTTCTTTGCTCCCCCACCCCCAGAAATACAATTTTTCTTGGCTCTTCATTTTGAGAATCTGAGGGGATTCTTAGACATAAAACTCATGAAGATGTGTCTTCTGGGAGCTTCTCCTTCTCAGAGTTGCTTATCATTCTCAAGCTGTAAGAATTCAGCAAAAATTACTATGAAGGTGTTTCTACCAGGTTGTCATTCTGGTCCAGGTAGGCCAATCCCAACCACAATTCTCTGAATTCTCTCTCTCTCTCCATATTTTGGGGTGGCAGCTTGCCCTGCAACCTCACAAAGATATTGTTGTGGTTCAGTTTGTCAATGTTTTTTCCAGCTGTAAGGCCTGAAGCTCTGAGCTCCAAGCTCTGTGTGTCAGAGTTTGGTAAATGAGGATGTGCTGTCAACCCCTACCCCTACCCCTGCCACCACCACCTCAATGTAGAGTTTCAGTATTGCGAGCCTTCCTCAGTGTCCTAGCATCATCAGGCCAGTTGGCTTGTTGCTTTTGCTTTCCCCTAATGTCTAGTGCACAATGGGCACTGTTCTAGGTGATGGACCTATCAGGTGAGAAAACACGGATATCACTTATTTTTCTTTTAGATGGGAATTCCCACTTAGGCCTGCTCCTACGTCACTTCAGGTGAAGACCTCACCACATTGTTTAAAAATGTATCTCTTATTCATACCATCTTCTTCTACTGTAGAATTTTCTTTCCTATTGTCTTCACCTCCTTCTCAGCTTTTGGGGACCATTTCAAAACCTACATCCCCGGAGACAAACCTTTTCTATGATCAACTTCCAAAAGGCAATCAACTTGTAAATCTGCCACAAGGTTTATTCAGAAAACATCAGCAGAAGAAAGTAGACGCATTTATGGCCACCTGTACTTCTTTGGTCCCGATCCATGTGGCCCGGAAGGGGACCTCTATCTTGCTGTAAAAGAAAACAGTGGGAGAAATGCAAGGCATTGTGGGTTTTGTTGTTTTTTAATTTTAAGATTTATTTATTTATGCATACAAGAACTGAGGTGCAGGCCAGAGGTGCAGGGGGTGAAAGGATTCACCAGAGACAGAGTGGGGAGCAGAACAGGCGGATCCACTGAAGTACACTGCTGAGGGGAGCAGCGGGGAGACAGGAGAGGTCTGCTGCGCCATGTGGGAAGCTCCCTGGTTGGGGATTGAACTCAAGCTGCAGTGGCTGCTGATAGCTTCATAGGCTGAGACTTAACCTCTTGCGCCACCAGAGAGGCCCTTTGTGCGTTTTGACGCTTGCTGGTTTGCTCGGGCACTGTGTGCTCCAGACACCCGGCCTCATTTAAAGGGAGTTCTAAATAGTGACACCAACACTACCTATGGTGACCTGCACACCCTTTGAATTCTTATCACTTTGTGTTAGATGTGAACGCACACGCAGGTCTGTGAGAGGAGGGTGGAGGGATGTCTGTTGAGGGCATAACAATATTTCATCCTGAAACTGTGAGCTGCTTTTTCATTATTCATATTTCAGTCTTCGCATAATTTGTAAACAACCGTGATTGTCTTGTTCCCTGGTCATTCCTCACTTGAGAGCTTTGTAAGGAGGACACAGTGGGTCTTCACTGAGGGAGTCACACCCATCACTACAACCCAACACACCCCACTACAGCCCACTAAACAGAGACCTCTGGGTTCTAGGGAGCACATGGACCGCCATCAAAGGGGTGTGGCCGATTACTCAAGCAGGTTTCTCTACAAGCGTGAGGCTCTAATTTTTCTTTGAGAGTAGAAATACTTTTTCAGGGACCAAGATCCACTCTTCTTAAGTCTCTTTGTATCCTCATTCCTTTGTCATCTACCACAAACACTTGATGGTGAGGGATAGGATGATACTACACTTCCATCAATACCATTTCATCTGTAAGACAATCTAGGCGTCTGCACTGAACAATTCAAGTCTTTGTTAAAGTAACTGCATGTTTCATAGGCATTTCTATAAATACGTCCTTTTTTTTTTTTTTACAATGTTTCCTATAAATAACCAGTATGACTTCTGGACTGCGGATCATGGAGACACATATGTGTCCTGTGCCACTGGCTTGGGCTTGCCAAGCAGTGTTCTTGATGAGTGTGTGGAATGCCCTTTTTCCAGAGTCAACCATCTGGTTTCAGCACCAATTATCAGGCCAGCCCCACACTCAGCACAAAAATGGAATGTACTGGATTTGCTTGGGTAGAAGCTCACGCAACCCACATTTCCAAATGCCAAGGCTCTTGCAAAACTCATTTGAGTTGATTTAGGTGTGACATGGAATCAGAACACTACTCCTTCTTGCTTGCTCTAGATATTTGCTTTATGCTAGCAGCTCATTCTAATCATTATGTCACAGGCTTCTGTGTTACAAGGGAAGACTTAATTTACAGCAGAATCAAATAAGGACTAACCAGCAATTTCCACATCAAATAGGTTTTAAAAATGGCAGCAGTAGCTGAGATCAAAATTTTGTATCATTATCATTAACCTATGCTCAGATGTAAAAATGGAAAAGCAGCCATTTGGGGTTCATGCTTCGCTGTACTATATACACTTAAACCCTAACATTCTACATGAAATGGTCAGGAATGACCTGAGAACCTCTGGGTGACAGCTTCCTCCAAATGCTGGTGCACTCAGCCATTAGCTTCATCTTTTCTTTTCTCAGCAAATGTTTATCAAGGACCACATCGGGCACTAGAGCAGGTGCCGAGGCTGTGATGAACAGAACAAAGCCCCTACCCAAATGGAGCAGGACCAGGTAGAGACAGTTGAAGATAAATGAACATATAAGCACATGATAATAAACTACAGGAATCCAAACAGCAAGAGCAGCGATAGATGGGCTGACAGGTGAACACGCACAGACCACCCCCCCCCACCCCGCCTCCGTAGTGGGTCCAAAATCCTTCATCTCCCGGTCATGTCCTTGACATGCCGTGTCCACGCCATCAGGTGTGACGTCTTCTTCCCAGACTTTGTCTCCCACCTCTCTGAGCATGCCTTGGAAAATCCTGCACAGTCGACAGGGCCTCTGTGTTCTCCTTCCGGTGTCCCTCTGCTCACCTGTGCGAAAAAGGCGCGAGCAGGCATCCTGAGCCGGGATCACCTTCCCTGTCCTGACCAAATGGCTGCTTCTGCCCCACACGGAGCCTGAGGGGGCAATTTGCTTACTTTTTCCACGCTTCAGGGTGCCTGTTAGCAAAAGAGAGAAAATAAGAGCACTTTTTCCACAGGGTGAAACAAATGCTATAATGTGCATAGGAAGAACCTAAAATATGGTAAACCCAAAATAAATCAAGGATCGTAGTGGTTATGATCACCGTGTTCACCGTGTGTCTGCACGCATCGCTTCATGTCTGGGCTTATGGACACTCGCAATACCAGGAAGGGAAACAGACAGGATACGCAAAACAGCATCGTACTGAGCGCTGACGGCATGGGCAAAACCGACATTCTGATTACTTGAGGTGATTTTTTAAAAAGATTTATTTTATTTATTTATGCATACAAGAACTGGGGTGTAGGCCAGAGGGCAGGGGGTGAGAGGATTCCCCAGAGACAGAGTGGGGAGCAGACAGGCAGATCCACTGAAATCCACTGCTGAGGGGAGCAGCGGGGAGACAGGAGAGGTCTGCTGCACCCTGTGGGAAGCTCCCTGGCTGGGGATCGAACTCAGGCCACAGAGGCTGGTGACAGCTTAATAGCACTGAGACTTTAACCCCTGCGCCACCAAGGAGGCCCCTTGAGGTGGTTTTTAAAGGACTGATAATCAGGCCATGACTCTGTGTCTAGCCCGTACACGAGAGTAAAGCTCTTCGAGTTCTGACTTCTGCTTTGAATATGCTTGAACGCAGGATTCTGGAACCCACACTTGGGCAGGCTTTCCCCGTCAACAACATACGTGTGGCAATGGTGGACCAAGACAGTCACAGTGCGATTGCTTGCAGTTTTAAAACATCTGATTCAATAAATAAGGAGAAGCTATTACCGCCCAGCGAGGGCTTCCCCAGGCAGGTGGCGTTGGGTATTTCTGGATTCTCTGACTCAAGGAGACTGTCAGAGAAGCGGGATCCTTTCATCCTCTATTGGGTATTTTCCAGATGAGCCCTGAGGCCACCTTTTCTCCTGGTTAGAAGACATGTCACCTCTAGCCCCAGAAAAATCTAGAAGCAAAAAGGGGGTGGGGAGTATAATTCAAAGCTCCCCTTATAGCTCACTGGCTGAAGTGGACTCTATGTCCTCCCACAAACTCATCATTAGAAAGAAGAAAGGCCCCACCTCGCCTGGCTCTCACCAACTCCGATTTACCTCTGGAGATGGGTGGCGTTTTCCTCTACTAGGGTCTTGAGGAAGTGGTAGGTCACAGAACAAAGCCAGGATCTTCCCTCAAGGAAGAAAGGCACATAGGATGCAGGGTTGACAGCCAACAGTGTCCGGTACGAATGACCAGCAAAACTTGCAAAACTGCTAGTGTCACCTCTAAAATGTGCTCATGCTAAAATCCTCCATTTTTGTGAGCATTAAGCTCCAGCGGCTTGGACAGCAGCTGTACTCGTGTTTCCTACCCCAGATTACTACATAAGAGGTGGTTTCCAAGTCTTGGGCTTTTTCAAAGTAGCCCAGTCTTTTTATATAGCCCAAGTCCACCGGAAGTTGCTAAGCGTTTCCCAATAACATCTTAAGAGTTCTGGGTCAGAGGCTTTCCTGTTGCCAGTTGAGTTGGATGTGTCCTCAACCAAAGTTACCACATTCCAGGAGCCCAGTGGAATGTGAGGTGCCCCTGCAGAAGGGAGAATTTTTTCTCAAGCTTGTCCTTATTCGTTTGTTGTAACATTGCTAGTGCTTCAAGAGTGCAGGAAAATGCTAGCTTTGCTCCTCATTTACTGAGTACAGCCTCCCATAAAATCATTTTATTTTCCTCATAGCTGTATTGGATTTTCATTTGGGATGGCGCCTCAAAGAAATGCCTGGCAGGACCAGCTGGGGAGGACTTGATACCCATTGGAATTACTTTCGAAAAACATAGGTGAATGTGGGGAGCAAAACAAAAAGTCAAAAACTGAACAGCAGGGAACACTTCTTGAGTACAAATTGTACCATCAGATTGGCTACCTGGACACCACTGGCAAGAGAGAGAAGTGTGTGTATGTGTGTGTGTGTGTGTGTGTGTGTGTGTGTGTGTGTGTGTGTGTGAGACAGAGAGAGAGAGAGAAAGAGAGAGAGAGTGCGAGCTTTCCCAGGTGAAATTTCATTATAGAATCTTTTACAAAAGGTGTTAAGATGTTGAAGTGTTGAAGAGACTCACCTTAAATAAGTGAGCTTTAGTACTTAATTCACACACAGTATTAACTATTAAGTAGAGGACATTAATAATACCTGCTTACATGGTTTTAATTTCGGTAACTGGAAAAACTCATTCTTCCTTATAGTTTCTCTTTTCTAGGGACACTCTAGAGTCTTTAAATATCCATATTTTTTATTACTAAAAGCTAAAATTATTTTTCTGTTTAGCCCAACCAGTGGGCAGTATACTGAAGACAGCATCAGTGTCTTCTTGCAGGTTCCTCCCTTCTTGAGATCTGGACTAAACATATGAGAGCCCCAAATGTCAATTCTGTGTTCTCCGTGGAGTCGGTGGTGACTGGAAGAGGATGAGAACAGGGGTCACTGTCACGTCCCTGTCGGCGTGCTGTGGCCGTCACGTCTCCGTGACGGAGTCTGACACACAGACTCAGCTCAGCGCTGTGCGCGTCTAGACCGGAGCTCTGGACTCAGTTCCGAGATCAACAGCGGGGTGAATGTGCGCATCAGGTCACCAGGGCGAAGACACAAAAGTGATGACGAAAGAGGATGAACTGGCGGGGGTGACAAAAGGGTAGTCAGTAAACATGGAGCCTCCCAGGCAACACAGATCACCAGGAGAAAGAGAAATGGGGCGTGGGCGCAATGGTTGTTGAGCGACTAATTGCCAAAACCGTGAGTTCTCCAGATGCGCAATATGGGACAGACGTTCTTTTGTCACAGTCCACGAGATTCTCTCCGTTTACAAAACTATTGGCGGCTCCAGTGAGGAGGCGCTTTCTGGAGCGTCCTCTGCCTGGGAAGCGTGAGCGGCGAGAACAGACGCTCGCGTCGTGCGCTTGACTCCGGCAGGGCTGTTCTGGCCCAGGTAACCCTCCCTCTGCTTCCTGAGGATTTGCCCTAGTCCGGCCCTTGATTTGCCTTGTGTTCTCTCTTCTATGACATAAGGGTCTGTCTTCCACCTTCTCTCCTTGGCAATTTCATTCACCCATCTGGTGAATTCACCTTTCTGGCCCGGCCTCACATCTAAGCTCCAGTTCTGCATCCTAAAACTTACCCAGTATCGCCACTGGGCTGTGGCTAGATGTCACCGACATCTCAAGACAACTCTCTCCATCAGAGCTGAACCTCCTGGTGTCTCAGTTGGTTCTGTCTGCACAGACACCGCGGCCTGCAACCTCACTAGCCCTGGGGTGCACTGTTGCCCTTCACGCAGGCCTTGCTGACCCACGCGCCATCTTGGGCACTGCCGCGTTCCGTTTCGTCCTCCCCTCGCCAAGCTGATGCCCTTTTTCAGGTCCTTCCTTCCCACACAGACTATTGTTCCAACCTCAGAGCCTTTCCTTCACGCTCCCCATAGCACAGTCATATTAACTTTCCTAAAATTCATTTCTGGCCTTTCCCTCTGCTGCTCAAAAGCCTCATGTTTCTCCATCACCTTGACCAATACTGTGCTCCAAGCTGTTATTTCTCCCCTGCGTTCCTACAATAGACTTTGAATAGACTCTTTGGCATCTTCAGTGACCCTGACTCTAAGTAATTTGGTGACCCATGACCAGAGGGACTTGCTTCTAAGACCAAGTGTGAGCTCATCCCTTCCCTGCCTATGACACAGCGTGAGTCTCTATTCCTGTAACACGGCCTTGAAGGCCTTTGAGATCACGTTCGCCTTTTATTATCAGTTGCCAAACCCTCCACTTCCTGCCACCCCGTTGGGTCACGGAACAAAGACGGAGCTGTACAGGCGTTTCCTGTTACTCCACAGGGAGCTCGTGCGGGGCTGCCTGTTCACTCTCCACCAGGTTTGAAGCTTCGTGCTCTGCTTCCCTGATGCCAGAAGCCTTGGCACTTAAAAAATGAAAAATTTGGGCCTCCCTGGTGGCTCAGCGGTAAAGCGCTGTGCTATGGAGCTGTTGGCAGCGGCGATGCAAGTTCGAAGCCCAGCCAGGGAGATTCCCACATGGCGGGGCAGACCTCTCCTGCCTCGCCCGCTGCTCCCCTCAGCAGTGTGTTTCTCTGATCTGCCTGTTCTGCTCCCCACACTGTCTCTGGTGAACCCTCTCGCCACCCAACGCCTCTGGCCTGTACCCCAGCCTGTATGCATAAATAAATAAATCTTTTAAAAAAAGTGAAAAATTCAGTTGACCTGGAGGCATCACACATATCCAGATGCTGGGCATCACGAAGCTAAAACAGGCAGATAATTTGAAAAGAAATCTTAACTTTTACAGTTCATTTTTTTTTTATTTTGAGTAGTTATCAAGGGACAGACGTGTCCATGAGTTCCAGATGGAATGAAGCTCCCCTCAGGCTGAAGAGGAGCAAAGACGGAGGCCCGGACATGGTGAGATGCAGGAGAGGAAACCAGCAGAACTGCATTTACTGCTCGCGGTGATCTGCCTTGATATTGGCTGATGCTCCCTGCTTTATTGTGGTGATGGCTTCCAGAAACTTCCACAGGTACCCCAGCATGCGTTAGGCTAAGGCACAGCCTGAGGCAGAAAGGGTCCCAGCCAGAGACAGGGATAAGACAGAACTCAAGGACAAAATTTTGCAAGAATCTTGCTGCTCCCACAGCTGGTAACCCAGAGGCTGGAAAACTGCTGCCTGGAGTTTCCTCGGCCCATTTTTTGTTGCCACGGTTGTTTTTCACCATTTCTGAGCTGTCTTTCCACAGCTCATCGCGTCAGCTGCTATGGAAAGAAAAGGGAGTTGCAGACTAGGACAAAGAGTCACAGACTCGGGTCAGTTGGCTCTCCCGGAGCCCCCCGCTCCAAGCTCCCCTGTGGGCCCCGCTGGCCAAGAGCTGCGGCTGACGAGTGCCCACGAGTGGTCACACAAATGGACTAAAGTCGGGCCTCCCTGGTGGCGCAGTGGTTAAGAGCTGCGCTGTGGAGCTGTCGGCAGCGGCGATGCGAGTTTGACGCCCGGTGGGGGAGATTCCCACATGGCGCAGCAGACCTCTCCTGCCTCGCCCGCTGCTCCCCTCAGCAGTGTATTTCCGTCGATCTGCCTGTTCTGCTCCCCACTCTGTCTCTGGTGAATCCTCTCACCACCTCACATCTCTGATCTGTACCCCAGCTTGTATGCATAAATAAATAAATCTTAAAAAAAAAAAGGACTCAAATCAAGTCCATTTTTCTTTCCTTTCCAAGCCAACAAAGTTTAATTCCTTTGTTCTCAAACCTCAATCCCAAAACCTATATAGACCCCTATATAGGCCCCGGCTCTTTGGGGAGTCTCTTACACCTGGAGAGGTAGCCCTGCAGCTCTCTTTCCTTCCTTCTTCCTTCAGCCTCCAGTTCCCAGCGGGTGGTGCGGTGGACAGCACTTCTCCGGCTTCTCAGCCTGTGCGGTGTGGGAGGTTAGGCTGGGGCTGAGGGGGCTGGGCGGCTGCCTTGTCGGGTGGCGAGCCTGTGTGTATTGTCACAGAAAACGCCTTCTCTGGGTGCACCAATTAAGTGACCAGGAAGAAGCATCACATTTAGGGTTCTGTGCTGGAAGCTGACTAGGGCCTGTACCCCATAACCAAGACTGCCCGAAGAGCTGAAGACAGATCTAGTAGCAAAATTGATGACGCTAGTTTTGAGTTACCCAAAGAAGAAAAATAAACAGCAACTTAATTTCCCTATCAAATTAGTAGTTAAATAAGGAGATGTGCTCCAGCTTCTATGAGACCTTTGAGGAAGAGGTTTAAGAATTGTATGAAGGGACCTCCTTGGTGGCCTAGGGGTTGAGTCTCAGCGCTATCACCACGACGGCCTGAGTTCGATCCCCGGACAGGGAGCTTCCCACAGGGCACAGCAGACCTCTCCTGTCTTCCCGCTGCTCCCCTCAACAGTGGATTTCAGTGGACCTGCCTGTTCTGCTCCCCACTCTGTCTCTCGTGGGTCCTCTCATCCCTGCACCTCTGGCCCACTCCCCAGCTCTTCTGCACACACATACACACACTCAAAATTCTATCAATAGTTAAATTACCCAAGAAACACGTGACGTTAAATGTGAATATTCCCGGGGAAACCAACGAAGGAAGTTTAGAACCTGTGTCCAGCTCTGTTATAAATGACGTCTACAGCCTTGTGAGAGGCGTTGCACACACAAAGACAGGTGTTGGGGATGCCGCTTATCTAGGCCTAAAGGCCCGTCAAGGGCTCTGCTTGCAGCCACACGAGCCTCACCGAGCCCTGCCGCCGCCCGTTTTGTGCTTCCCACCAACGTGGGCGACGACCCAACGTTTAAATAAGAAAAAGCTCTCATTGCAAAATGTATCACCAGTTTATTGAAGTTCCTGGGGAGAATTTTCCCATCAAGCAGTAAATGGATAGTGACATTTTTGAGGACGGAGATGAGTGAGGGACTAAGTGTGGTGACGGGGCACGGGGGAGCTGGCGGTGGAAATTCTATGGGGACTTCACCTGAGAAAAGAAAGCAGACATTGTTAAAAAAAAAAAGTAAATTAAATTAAATTTTAAAACTGTATTTAAAAAGAATGTGGAGGGCCAGAAGGCAGGGACCGAGGAGTCCACATTCTGGTTGAACAGTAACAGGCTAACAAAACCCAACACATCTCAAAGAAGGAAATAATGTAAACCTTAAATTGATAACTCACTGCATTTTTTGCCATGACAGGATGCCTTATCCTGTTAGGTTGTGTTATTAAAGTGAATGTGATGTTTATTTCCCTCATAGGAAAACCGACTGAATAAAAACATCGTGTGAGCTCACAACATTGAAAGGGCTGGTGGCGACATCGTCCACAGTCTGTGGGGTCACCAGCGCGGTGCTGGGGCGGAGGCCTTCGGCTCTAGATTGTTCGGCTGTGGTGAGGAAGCGGCAGGTCTGTCTCTGTGTGCAAAAAGCACAGAACCCACAGAATTATTGCAGCTCTAGATCTTAACAATTTCCTAAATTCTAAGAAACAGCATGTGGTTCTGCATCTACGGGCAGATGAGGGCATTTCATAACCTGGAGACCGGGCAACCGTTGAGGGCTCCAGTGGGTGTAGCTGACTCCTTGGGGATCAGAGTGCAGCTCAGCGGCCTGTTCATTTCCATTCTGTCAGCCTGCACGTGCCTGGGAGCGGTCAAGGTTTTGGGCCTAAAACCCTTCACCGCATGGGAGGCAGATAGGAGGCTGAGACCGACTTCATGGCACACACACCACAACATCTGGTTATGATTTGCCCAACCTGTATATACTACAAATGCATTCAAAGGACTAGGGCAGCTGAGCAGAAGGCTAATAGTTCCTTAAAGTTCTGATCCATTATTAAATTTCTCCTGCTTCGTATTAAACTTCTACTAGTGAGACTCGCTGCTTCGAGGAGTGGGTTTCGTTCAAAATGAACATTTGATCCACGGAGATGTCCTCAGCCTTTGGGTAACAGGCAGCGCCATAAACCAATGTCGCCTCGTTAACAGCAACGAGCCTTTGTCAGCAGATGCGTCTGTGAACAGCTGCGGTCTGCTTTGGGCCATGGCCCCGTCCAGACCATCTGGCCACCCTGCCCAGGCGCTTCTCGTTTGGACTCTCTGACATAATAATTTATTACCCTTCATCTGTCCAATGTCTTCAGAGAGGACTTCTTCCCTCACAGCTCATGGAACCAAAAGAGGAAAAAGTTAACTACAAGTTAACAAGGTTACAGGAGGTAAATAGTTCTTTTTTAAAAAATTATTATTATATATATATAATTACATCATTGTTCATTTTTGTACAATGTTTGCTTTCTTTTCACAGATGTGGTCCCCATATAATCCCCACCACCAGCTCACCCCTGCACCATCACCATAGTCCCTTGTGCTCTTCCCACCCCTGTTTTGACCCCCTCCCTCCCCCTCCCCTGCAGAGTGTCTCTGATTTACAGTTGCCTGTTTATTTTTGTTTTTTTGTTGTTGTTCTTGTTATTTTTTCCCTGATCCCTTATTTGGTTCCCCTGTATTTCTCCTATAAGTGAAACCATTTGATATTTTTCTTTTTCCCTCTGACTTATTCACTAAGCATAATCCCTTCTAGCTCCATCTTTGTTGCTGCGAATGCCATGTGTTTATCTTTTTGATTGCTGTATAGTATTCCATAGTGTATATAGAGCACATCTTCTTGATCCGGCCATTTTTTTTTTTGGCATGTGGGTTGTTTCTAAATCTTACCTATTGATAACAGTGCTGTGATAAACATAGGGGTATAAGTATCCTTTTGAACTAATGTTTTTCTGTCCTTTGGGAAGATCCCTAGGAGTGGACAAGAGGTGAATAGTTCTTTGTAGGGGTCACTGCAGGGCCTGTTGCCCTTTTCTTTCTCTTTTTACAAGAAAACATAGTGTGACTAGAGAGAAAGGTCAATTTGAAAATGGAGCCCTGCTTCACAAATATCTAAATTGTTTCCAAATATAAATATTTTCTTGGATTTATTTGTGTGATTTATTATTTCTTTAATTTCAGAAACCTTGGCCACTTTGGAAATGATTTTTAAAAAGCAACTTATTTTTCCAGTGCTTACCATGTGGTAGTCAGAATTGGGTAGTCATGGGAAAGAGAGACCAGGAATGCACTTGCCAGAAAGTTCCGTCCATATGCAGCGTCATTACCTAAAAGAGTCTGTCTTATTATTTAGATATGGGAAGTACATTTTTAAAGTGAGGAAGTTGTAAGAAAATGGCGTTTTATATCAACGTGAGCCAATGTGCTTGAGCCTATAGTTAGTCAAAGAAAATGATGTAAGGAAAATTTTGAGTCATGTCCTTCTGATTCTTTTATGATGAGTATATAAATTACCGAATTTTGATTATAAAGGCATGGATAAAGTTTAACCAAAATCATATTAGAAACAAATGTGAGTGTTGAGGATGAATCAACGTGTTATTTCCCACGAGGCCGGGTCCAGCAGGCGGGCTATAGCACGCTGACGTCTCTTCTCTATGAAATCAGTGACAAATAGGTTTGGGGTTAGAGAAAAATGCCAAAACTTTATTTAAAGGGTGAATTATTTTTTTAAAAAATGATGACCCAGAAGAATTAGAGAAAACAGAATATTAAAAGGTAAAAAACTGACCATTATTGTATGTTGACTCAAATAACAAAATGCTTTTTTGTTGCCCAAGGATTATTTAAAATATCCTCATTCTTAAATAACTTGTTAGATATTTAAGGAGGCAAAGATAATGTACAAGGGGTAAGTAGAAAGAGTTGAACTTCGTGCTGGCTCCCTGAGTACTGGAGGGGCTGGGCACTGTAGCACTTTCTGGAGAGCCATTACCTGGAAGAAGGGACACTTAAGACAGCGATCTTCAGGGCTGCCGCCATTGCAGAAGGAGAGACAACAGACACCAATGCTCACAGCACCGGGGAGGAAGTAGTTTTGCCTAAAAGAAAAGAAAATTACACTTTTTAAAAACAGATTTATTTTATTTATTTATGCACACAAGAACCGGTGTGCAGGGGGTGAGAGGACTCCCCAGAGACAGAGTGGGGAGCAGAACAGGCAGATCCACTGAAATCCGCTGCTGAGGGGAGCAGTGGGGAGACAGGAGAGGTCTGCTGCGCCCTGTGGGAAGCTCCCTGGCCGGGGATCGAACTCAGGCCACAGTGACTGGTGATAGCGTCAGAGTTCTGAGACTTTAACCCCTGAGCCACCATGGAGGCCCAGAAAATTACATTTTTGACACTGGTTATATCTCCCCATCTAACAATTTATGGAAAATACAGAGGAAAGAGACCCAGGCAAAAATGACACCCAGGAGGATGTAGCGAAATCTAGGCTGTGGGGAATTCTAGGGGACAAAATATACAGTCTCTTCAACAAAAAGTGGAAAGGGACAAAAAAGAGATTTAGAGAGGGCCACACTTTGAGAACCATTGTTCTAAGGAGCAGTGCACTTTGAAATGCTAAGGACATACTTATAAGCAAATACGAGTTCACAGAACTAAGGACGGATCCTTGCTTGCAAAATACTTCAAGGTTTATTTCATTTTACATGCTACATGCACATATAACAAAAACAAAGTGTTGACTTAATTATGGTAAGAGATTACTCAGTATATTAGAGAGGGATGAAGGGCATTCTAATAGAAAATCAAACTGCTCTTAGAAAAACTAACTAGTGGGCCTCCCTGGTGGCCCAGCGGTTAAGCGCTGCGCTGTGGAGCTGTTGGCAGCAGCGACGCGAGTTCGAGGCCCGGCCAAGGAGATTCCCACATGGCGCAGCAGACCCCTACTGCCTCGCCCGCTGCTCCCCTCAGCAGTGTATTTCCATCGATCTGCCTGTGCTGCTCCCCACTCTGTTTCTGGTGAACCCTCTCATCGCCCCACACCTCTGGCCTGTACCCCAGCCTATATGCATGAATAAATAAATCTTTAAAAAAAAAAAGAAAAACTAACTAGTTCATTCAATGAAATAAAATCTCTAATCTCATAAGACATGTAACTAGAGTACTTTTTAAAAATAGTAACTATTCCATTAAGTAGTATTCTCCCAAGAATTTTGCTCAGAAACTAGGAACTCTCTAACATTATTAATATAGTTATGAATGAACAAATAAATGGGAATGAGAATGCTAAGTGACTGGTAGGTAATCTGGAATTTAACTCCAATCACCAAAGGGGAGCAGAATCAGCATATTAATTTGAGCCCCAGATGCTCACAGCTACAGCAAAATTAAATAGTCCAACTCTGAGCCAGATTAATGTAAAAGCTCACCCTAAAGGACAGTTTACCATAGTCCCCATGACTTGATAAATCATTCCAGCTCAGTCAAAACAAAATTATTCAAATAAAATAAAAGGTTTCTAAAAACACAGCTTGGTGACAAAAAAGAAATCATCAGCTCCTGTGTCAGATGTGCCACAACTTTTGAGATTATGAGAGAGGGAATTTAAGGGGACTCTGATTGCTATGTTAAGGGCTGTAAATGAAGAAGTAGACAACATGCAAGATCAGATGGGTAATGTACATGGAGATGGAAAGACTAAGAATCAAAAGGAAATGGTGCTAATTGGAAACGCTGCATCGGTATATTAAGAAGAGAGGGTGCTTATTTATATGTCATCATCCATTTTCCAGGTAAAATTAAGAGTTGCCTACAGTGTGAGCACTTATTTACACAGATGCCGTAAGGCTAGGGTACCTGGTGAGACAAGACAATGATGTATCTGTATGATGGGAATTTTCCCTAATCGCAACTATTTCTTGGAAGAAAGTCAAAGCTCTGTGCCCACTGCGCTGTTAACAACGATGATCCAGCAGGCTTTAGAGAAAATTCAAGGGTTGGCCCACTCAGATGGGCTATAAGTGGTTCAGTTGAAATATGATCTTTCCTGGGAGTGGGACACCAAGAGAAAGGGAGTGGCTTTAAAGTCTGCGACCCAGAGCCCTCCTCCCAGCCTGCGCTCTGCTCCCAAAGCAATGAGGACACAGCAGACCAGCCCAGTAACCATTTTGTGCTATTCTGGGGGAAAACCTAATGTTTCATAAATTATACTTTCTACTGAGCTAAAACCTGCTTACTCTCTGCCAAAACTTCTAGCATTTTTCCAGAAACTTCTAGCTCATAGAATGACTAGTTCAGCTCTCAAACACTCAAGTAGGTTGGTTTTCTTATAGGGGACATATAGTGACTCCTGTCTTTTTTGAAGAACAAAAATCATATTTTTGTTTCTTTGTAGGCTGTGCCTATTTTGAGTTCACTAATAGCTCCTATTATTTTATAGGTTTTCTAGCCATGTACCTTATATTATTTCAATTAAAGTGAAATGAAATGGAGAACAAGGAATGCTCCTACACTGCAGGTGGGAATGCAGACCGGTCCAGTCCCTATGGAGAGCTGTGTGGAGGTGTCTCTGAACATTAAAAATGGAGCTGCCACTTAAACCAATAATTCCATTCCCAAGCACCTACCCCAAAAATTCTAAAACACTAATTCAAAAGGAAACTTGCACTCCCGTGTTTATTGTAGCGTTATTTACTTTAGCTAAATTATGGAAACAAACTAAGGATCCCAAAACAGGTAAGTGGATCAGGAATATGTGGTCAATATACATAATGGAATATTACTCTGCATCAAAATAGATAAACTCACGCCATTTGCTATAACATGGATGGAGCTAGAAAGGATTATGCTCAGTGAAATAAGTCAGAAGGAGAAAGATAAATACCAGATGGTTTCACTAATATGAAGAATATGAGGAATATAAAGAAAGTACACCAAGAGTCAGGGAAAGACTAGCTGAAAACGTAACTCTTGATAGCTGAATTGAAGAACCAGGGGCTGGGGGGAGGGGGAGGGAGGTAAGAAGAGAGAGGGAAGCACCATGGAGTATGGTGGGGATTGTGGGTGCACTATGGTGGTGATGCCTGATGAGGGTGTCCAAATAGTACCTCAATTAAAAATAAATAAAATATTAAAAAATGAAATGATAAATAAAAACAAGTGAAAATTTTATATCGAACATCTCATACCACTATCTGAAACAGACGGAAGAGTCTGGATAGTCTATACATTCGGACAGGGAAGAGATGGTTTATATGCCCAGTGACAGAGCAGGTGGCTATGTATGGCTAGGTTCCCTCTAAATTCATATTTTGAAGACGTACCCCTTCCCCCCCGTGTGGTGGTATCTGGAGATGGACCATTTGGGAGGTTAGTTCTCCTATGAGAAGAGACACCAGAGAGTAGAGTATGTTGTCCCTCTTCCCTCCCCACCCTTCCCCTCCCCCTCCTCTCCCCTCCCCTCCCCCTCCTCCCCTTCCCTCCCCTCCTCTCCCCTGCTCTTCCCTCTCTTCTCCTCCCCTCTCTCCTCCTCCCTACTCTCCCTGATGTGAGCACACAGCAAAAGGGGCTGTCTACAAGCCAGGAGGAGCTCCCTCATCAGAGGCTGACCGCGCGGCCACCTTGACCTTGGGCTTCTGGCCTCCAGAACTGTGCTGTGTCCCTGATGACTTCGCCACACAGTCGTGATACTTGACTCTAGCAGCCTGAGCTAAGACACGTGTTTTAAACGAGATTTTTTAGATGAATGCAGCCATCTCTGCTAATGACACTTGACATTTCTGCAAATGAAACAGACACTCCTTGTATAGGAGCTTTGGACATTATGAAGACATAGCCTGGTTTCTGATTTTTATTACGTATCAGTGTGGACAGAGCCAGTTAGAAAATAACAAGATGACTCTAAATGACTTTTGAAGCAGTGTACAAATTTATCAGCAGTGAGAAAACAGTGGAAAAACGTTTCTCTTCTCTCTTCTGCAAGAAAATCATTGGCGTTCAGAGCAATGCCCAGAGCCATAACTAATTGATTTGGACCTCCCATTCTTGAAGGATGTGATTCGTAATGCCTCACAGGCTCCCCTGAACTACAGTCGTGTCTTAATAGAACATGATCGCGACCTAAACTGTGTCAAAGACTCTGAGGCTTAGAAGGGAGCGGACTGGCAGAGCACCAACACGCCATCCTGAGTCAGCGAGACATTCAGGCTTCCCGTAAAGGCCCCGCGGACCGTCAACTGCCAGAACAACAGCCTCTCTGTTTTCCAAATACAGCCCATAAACAAACTGCCACAGATACTGTACATCTGGACAACACAGCTGCAAAGTTGATTTTGGTTGGAAGAGAACTACACCCGTGGTTTTAATTTGCATGGAATTTTGAACTGGGGTAGGGGCATCCTATTGTGGACATTAATGTATTTTTTTTTTAAGATTTATTTATCTATGCCTACAAGCCGGGGTGCAGGCCAGAGATCTAGGGTGGTAAGAGGACTCTCCAGAGACAGAGTGGGGAGCAGAACAGGCAGATTGACTGAAATACACTGCTGAGGGGAGGAGCGGGCGAGGCAGGAGAGGTCTGCCGCGCCATGTGGGAATCTCCCCGGCCGGGCATCGAACTTGTGCTGCAGTGGCTCTGGACAGCTTCACAGTGCTGCACCCAACCCCTTGTGCCACCAGGGACATTAATGTTTTATGTGCATGAGCTGCCAAATGCAGAAGACTCTGAGAAGGGGAAGTGACACTGGTAGTGGCAGCAGGTGAGGCAGGAGCTCAGGCACCTAACCCACGAGAGCACTGAGCAGCTTCTCCTGCTTTACACGCCATCGTGAGAGTCTCAGCCAGGAAGAAGGGCCACCCACGTCAGTGCAGGCAGGGCACTTACGGGCTGAAACCCGTCTCCTTAATCTTTTTCTTATTCTCCATACCATGGAAGTCCATTTAGTCCAGTCTCTGGCAATCACGTCAAATATCAACCGTCTCTTCCCATCTCAGTCCTTTTAATGTGAAAGATAAACACATCCATGGTGAGAGGACTCGGTGAAGACTCTGTCAATGTAGAAGAGAGAGAAGAAAGTGACTAACTTCCCCGATGTTGCATAAGTGAGCCCAAACACGAGTCAGACTCTCTTTATGACGCGCTCAAACGTCTCTGCCTCTCCCCCAAGCAGGCGATGGTCGCTGCGTAGACAGCTGCCTTCTGTCCTGTTGCTGCCGTGAACTCCTGATAGCTTCCATCTGCAGCCGGGACCGCCTCTAAAGTCACCCAGGAAGGGTCGGGGAGACTTCTACACTCAACCAGCGAACACTGTCCTTGAACCTGTCTTAGCAGTTTTCCCCAAGAGGAGGCTCCCCCTTCCCCGTGGCCGGGCTGAGTAACTGTGCCAGCCGCATTCACAGGGCAGGGTCACTGCGGATTCCGACAAAGAGTCCCGGAGCCCTCGGTGGATTTTTCAGGCTTTAGTGCTTCCAGGGAGCTGGGTGCACAGGCCACCAGCAGGGAGGCTGGGGCAAGGAGGCGGGCATGGACTGGGCAGGAGCTGGGGAGCAGGGAGGCTGGCCAGCCGCCAGCCCCAGCAAACCTCTACGCTCTCTCTCTGGGCTCTCTCGTCGCCTCGCGTCTCGCCCCTTCTGTGGTCACACCACGCCTCCTCCCAAGCCCACCGTTGCCACACACTTCTAGGCTCAGGCGGGCATGCTTGCTCAGGTGTGCACACTTACACACGCGTGCACACCCATGCCCAGGTGGCCACATCTGGCACTCGCGCTCCACACCCACCACCCCAAACGCCTTCCGCATCAACACGATCAAGGCCACAGGAGGTAGCGGCAGAGGCCAGTGGTGTCAGAAGCCTGATTAAATAATTTACCCTATAATTGGGATCTGCTGGCTTTTAAAAATGAGCAAAGCCTGCAGAAAATTCAAAGGTATAAATGGATGTCTTCAAGGACCTTTTATAAGCATTGAAAACCAGCCAAAGAATTATCTTAATTACCCTAAATAATGACATCTCCCAGTCTTAAATATACTAAGATATAGAACTTGAGTACAAAAGGGACAGAAAAAAACCCACTTTTGTTGGGGCCTCCCTGGTGGTGCAGGTTAAAGTCTCAGCGTTATTAAGCTATCTGAGTTCGATCCCCGTCCAGGGAGCTGACCCACAGGGCGCAGCAGACCTCTCCTGTCTCCTCGCTGTTCCCCTCAGCAGTGGATTTCAGTGGATCCGCCTGTTCTGCTCCCCACTCTGTCCCTGGTGAATCCTCTCACCCCCTACACCTCTGACCTACACCCAGTGCTTGTATGCATAAATAAATATTTAAAAAATCACTTTTGCGTCAATATTTTGACTCTTTAGGTGTCTGACATTTTAGTAACAATTTTGTAAACAATATAGAAAAAGAATGGTACCAATTTTGTAGCTGTGGAATCTTTCAGAAAGCAAATAATTATTGATTGCAATGGATTGGAAATTAAAATAAAATCTCAGTTTTCAATTTCAAGGCCTTTGGGCTTTCTCACTAAAACTTTGAACCTAAGAAAAGCATTGAAGCAGGTGAACATGTGGTATCCATTGCTATTAAAGATTAAAGACCAGAAATTCTAAGTATTAAGGATTATGATGAATAATAATTCATAATTAACAATAATGGTGTGTCTATGACATATCTATTTTTTTCAATGTCATAACTGTCTACTTTGACCTCTACTTCTCGTACCTGTACCCTAAGCCCTAGCCTGGCTCCACCCCATCTGAGTTATTGAGGCCTATGGATCTTCTAGTGGGTCAGGAGGCAAATTTTTTTTAAAGATTTATTTTATTTATGCATACAAGCTGGGGTACAGGCCAGAGGCGTGGGGTGGGACGAGGGTTCACCAGAGACAGAGTGGGGAGCAGAACAGGCAGATCAGAAGTACACTGCTGAGGGGAGCAGCGGGCGAGGCAGGAGAGGTCTGCCGCACCATATGGGATTCTCCCCAGCCGGGGATCGAACTCGTGTAGCCGCTGCCCACAGCTAAACAGCGCAGCGCTTAACCACTGCGCCACCAGGGGAGCTCAGGAGGCAAATTTTGCTGCTAATCTCATATCAACCTGTGATTCTTGTCTAATAACTGGGCTCTGTCTTAATCTCTTGAGTAAACGACTTTCCCAAACTTCTGCTTGGCATCTCTCCCACCTTGCCCCCATGTCCTGAGGGGGCTGGAAGATTTCCCTTCGTCACCAGCCCTCATCATCACTACCGGGCGTGTGGCTCTTGCGGGCGTTGCCCTCCAGCAGGGCCCAGGGACCCCAGCTGGATATGCGGACCCTGGAGTCCGCCCACGGGGCTGAGGCCACTCATCCTCCATGCTCCTCTAGCTGAACAAAAACCACTCCAGAAGCTGATTTTTAACTCCCATTTGACAAATAAGAACCCACGGCAAGAAGCTTCACCTCTTGACCTGCGAAACGCTGTTGCGACGTCACCTCTCTGCACCGACCAGAGACTGGGCTGGCATCCTGCAGGGTGGCCTAAGAGTTATCAGGGTTTTCCGCCCTCCCCAGGTGATGGGCCTCTGCAGCCCGACATGTGCCTGATGGCGAGCGCCTGAAGAAGGGCGGAGCAGAGTGTAGTGTGGCATCATGGGCTCGCCAGGGCAGTTGCAGAGAACAGGAGGAAGAAGAGCGTGGCAGCAGTGGTGAGAGCACACGGCAGAAGCAGCGGCAGCGAGCCCGGAGATGCCACCAGAGAACGCTGAGAAGGCGAAGATTTGCCAGGGGCTAGAGGCCTGCCAGCCTCCCGGCCCCCTGCCAGCCTACCTGCCCTGCACCTGGCGGCCTCACTGCAGAAAGATCATTAAAAGCCTAAAAAGCCACGGAGGGTTCCAGGACTCGTCCTTTACCCGTCTGCCTGAATCATGGGGAGCCTGCCTGGTGCCAGGCTGGCACTACACCTCCCCGCTGCTCCACAGGCTGTGCCCACCCCTGTGCGTCTGCCAAGGTCCCCTTTCTTCCAGGTCAGCTCCATTTTATAGCAGTCTGGGCTTCCACATACCCCAGACAAATACAAATGGATGCAGCAAGGCACAGGGTTTAGATGAGAACTTTCTGGGCATATGTTGACAACAGCAAGCACGTGGCCTGTGCGCTGAAGTCTGGCGCCATTATCCATTTTAGTTCAGTTAAAATTTCCTTTCATCACTGACCCTTTTGTACTTGCATTCACATGTTCACTTAATTTTTTTTAAAGATTTATTTTTTTATTTATACATACAAGCTGGGGTACAGGCCAGAGGCGTGGGGCGGCGAGAGGGTTCACCAGAAACAGAGTGGGGAGCAGAACAGGCAGATCAGAAGTACACTGCTGAGGGGAGCAGCGGGCGAGGCAGGAGAGGTCTGCTGCGCCATGTGGGATTCTCCCCGGCCGGGCGTCGAACTCGTGTCGCCGCTGCCGACAGCTCCACAGCGCAGCGCTCAACTGCTGCGCCACCGGGGAGGCCCTGTTCACTTAATTTTGCTTTATTTTCCCTGATAGCAGCTATTGGTCATTCCCCTGCCAAGCCCCTCCTCATGAACAAACGCCTCTCCTCACGAGAGGAAGGTGGCCTGTGTCATCGTGCCTCGTCCCCAGTACGTCGAGGAGTGTGGGACACACGATGCGTTCTCTGCAGTATCTGTTAATAAAGAAGGAAGTAAAGACCGAAGGAAAGAAGGAAGGAGGGGAAGGAGGATGGGAGGAAGGAGAGGAAAGAGGGAGGGAGGAGTATGTTTGGGGGTAAGTTTGAGAAGATAAGAGTTTTCATAATCTTGATAATAACGATTTCGAGGACTTACTGAGTGTTCACACTACATCTGCGCCTAAGAAATTAATACGGTGCAGACGCCTGCTGCAAGATAAGTGAAAACTAGGGGAAGTGAGACACAAAGAGTGTCACATGGTCACACAGCACCCAAACCAGGAAATCCAGCTCCTGACCCCAAACTCTGTCTCCACAAGCTGTTGCTTCTTTTCTGTCCTGTAATTGAGTCACAGAATAAAAAAATAAGACTGAACATCTCTTCCTACAAAAGCCAAAGACTTAAAGAAGTGACTCAAAGAAGGTTCTCAGTCATTGTTATTGGATTCTATAAACAAAACTCCTTCTTATTTGGGGAAATTTACAGTGAACACTTGAGAGGACTTGGAGAAAGAGACCGGGCTGGGTCCCACAATTCTCATCCAGACCTTGTATAGATTAATAAACAATAAGCAGCTCGGAGGACATCCTCACGCAACGCCAAGGGTATTTCAAGAAACTTCGCATCTGGAATCTGTGCTGACTCTTTTCATATTGTATTTCCCCAAGGATGAATCACAGGAAATTGAGGTTTCAGAAATATGCTGTGTTTTTTTATGGCATTTCTCTACCTTCACAATAGAAGTTTTAAAGATAAGTTGATTTTGTGGTTGTGTCATTTCCCATAAAGTTTATAGAAAGAAACTCATTTTTTCAATGGTTTTACAACTTCTCTAATCATAATATGTATGCTTACGTGATGAAATCTTGTTGTCAGTGGTACAAATATTCCAATTAGGGTAAAAAGAGGATATTTAAAAAATCTGGATAACAGCCAAAACTGCGAGACCCCCCACCCAAATCCAGTGTTGGGCAACTTTATATGCCTTGAGCTAAGCTGCATACCATGAGGGGTACCAAGGGGGAGGCGTCGTCCTGCCTTGGAGGACACAGTCCATGGGAATCAGAGGTAGACCAGATGTCTCCCGCAGTGGGCCAGTGTAGATGTAACATACACTGAGTGTTTGACCGCACATGCACTGAGAGATGAGTGACTCTGAGTGGAGGGTCATTAGAACTTTGTGGAAGGATGGCGTTTGAAATAGGTCTTTAAAAGCGTCCAATTTTAGGGCCTCCCTGATGGCGCAAGGGGCTAAGTCTCAGCCTATGAAGCTGTCCGCAGCCACTGCAGCACGAGTTCCACCCCGGCCAGGGAGCTTCCCACAGGGCGCAGCAGACCCCTCCTGTCTCCCCGCTGCTCCCCTCAGCAGAGTGTTTCAGTGGGACACATTTTCTGCTCCTCACTCTGACTCCTCTGGCCTATACTCCCAGCTCTTGCATGTATAAATAAATAAATCTTTAAAAAAATAAATAAAAACCTCCACTTTTAAATATTTGTCAAGGTGGAGATGGAAGGGAGGGGTGTCTGTGTGTGTAGGGAAATCAGCCAGCATAAAGGTCATTCTCCTTCCTTTCTCATTTCCCTCCCTCCCTCCCTCCCTTCCTTCCTTCCTTTCTTCCTTCCTTCCTCTGTTTCTCCCTCTTTCCCTCCCTTCTTCCCTTCCTTCCTTCACCTAATATAGCATTAAATGTGTAATGGGCCAGAGTAGAGGTTCCTGAATCTCTCCCCAGTACCAAGAGTGGGGTCTGGTGCTCAATAAATATTGAAAAACAGAAAAGGTTATATTGTGCAAAATGGGAGGGCAGATAAGTGAAGAATTCTAGTTTGCAGATTACAGGAAAAAAAAAAACTGTACTAAGAGGCCTCCCTGGTGGCGCAGCGATTAAGTGCTTGCACTCTGGAGCTGCCGGCAGCGCGACGCGAGTTCGACGCCCGGCCGGGGAGATTCCCACATGGCGCAGCAGACCTCTCCTGCCTCGCCCGCTGCTCCCCTCAGCAGTGTGTTTCTGATCTGCCTGTTCTGCTCCCCGCTCTGTCTCTGGTGGACCCTCTCGCCTCCCCACGCCTCTGGCCTGTACCCCAGCTTGTATGCATAAATAAATAAATATTTAAAAAAAAATCTGTACCAAACCATTTACCCCTTGGAAACAAATTTAAAACAGTCTATGGGTATCTATATGAGTCATGCAAGTGTAAGTGCAAGAAAGATAAAAGGACAAACAAAATTTCCGAGTGAGGTTAATTTTCCCACTCAGTAGAGTGAGACACCTAGAACTGGAACCATCTTTGTTGTCAACAGGCCTTTTCTGTAGCGCCTGTGAGGTGCCAGCCGTGGTTTTAAGCCTTGTCCTAAAATGAAAGGCTGGTGTCTCCTGCGCTGTGCTGGCAGGGATGGAGAAGAAATGCAGGGGATGTTGGATATCGGCCATGCCTACGACCTGGCACTGTACTGGGCAGCGCAAGGACGTTATTTATTTTTCTTTTTTAAAATTTATTTATTTATGCCTACAAGCTGGGGTGCAGGCCAGAGGTGTGGGGCGGCGAGAGGATTCACCAGAGACAGTGCTGGGAGCAGCACAGGCGGATCCACTGAAATCCACTGCTGAGGGGAGCAGCGGGTGAGGCCTGCCGGGCCCTGTGGGAATCCCCCCAGCCAGGCATCGAACTCCTGCCGCAGTTGCCACAGTCCCACAGCGCTGCGCTTAACCCGTTGTGCCACCGGGGAGGCCCCAGGACGTTATTTCTTGGCGCACCCACACTCTAAGGCAGGTAATCGCTCTCCACTCAGAGATGAGGGTTTAAAGCCCAGGTAGACTAAGCAGCTGCCCCCAAGCACAAGATGCTGCGAGCGGTGGGGCTGAGACGGAAACACTTGGGCTTACGCGAAAGCGCCGATTCCCGGGGACCTCCAGCCTGAGCTGGGGCGGCCCTGCTCACCGCAACCAAGCGCAGACACACCCGGGCACCCACAGGCAGAGGCGCAGACTGGGGGGGGGGGTCTGTGCCTCTGGAGCACACACAGCAAATCAACGTAAACCGGGGTCACCTCAATAACCATAAAAACATCAACAACAGTAGTAGTAACGGGGAGACCAGGCCGTGGAGAGAAGAGGCTGCTAGGACAGTGCGCAGCCTTTCAGGGGAGGCCCCAGGGGTCCCCAGCCCGCGGACCCCTGGATCTTGGCTTTCGGCCTCCAAAACTGTGAGAAAACCAAAGACTGCTGTTTAAGCGGGAACGAAGCAAACCCGCGGCTAGGCGGTCGGGGGCGCACGCCTGGGTCCTCTGGGGGTCGCCCCGTCCCAGGTTGTTGCCAATGCGGAGTCTTAAAGAATGACACGGAACGTGCAAGCAAAGGGGTGTCGGGGGCCCTGCAGCAAGGGGTTTATCACAAGCACTGGGGTGCGGGGGGCTAGAGAGACGGGAATGAGCTGCTGCCGAAGCTCCGGGGGTGTGGGCGCCGCCTCGCCCGGACACTCGCGTCAGCCTGGGAAGGGCGAAAGCACAGCCCAGGCCGAAGACCCCCCGGGGACCCCAGCCCCGCGGGGCGGAGACCCCCGGGCTGCAGCGACTCGGGAGCAGAGGCGGGAAGCTGGGGAAGGGGCCGGTGGGCAGTGACGAGGGCCGCCTCTGGGTCGCAGGGAGGCGCGGGGGCATCGCGGGGTGATCCGAAGCGGACCCCGGGTTTGCTGTCCGTGCTGATGGGAGACTGCACGTGGCGGGCGCCAGCTGATGGGCAGTGTGAAGGGCCGTGGGAGTTAACGCCGTCCGGAGATGGCGCCGAGGGGGAAGGGCAGGTCTGGGGTGAGAGCGGGGAGCCCGAGCCGAGCCACGGTGTTTGCAGCCAGCCCAGGCGCGGCAGGTTCATTTTTCTCGCAACCTGGGACGGGGCGACCCCCAGAGGACCCAGGCGTGCGCCCCCGACCGCCTAGAGCATCCTGGAGCCTCAACAGGGTTCACAGGCCTTTCATGCGGAGTCAGGCACACAGGCTCACCAGGCAGGGAGGCTGGCAACCTCCCGGCCCCCAGTCTGCTCTCTCCCCTCCTTCCCCCACCATCTCCTTCACTACAGCACCGTAGTCATTTCCTGCCCTTCTCCTCGCCCTGCTGCCGGCACCCAAGCGTGTGCACACACACACATGCACGCACGCACACACATGCACGCGCGCACACACATGCACGCGCGCACACACATGCACGCGCGCACACACACGCACGCCCGGGTTCTTTGGCCCCAGGAGCCCATAACCCTGGGAGGAGGCTGGACACAGATACTGGCCACAGAGGCTGGTGGCCTGATGCTTAACTCACTCCTCCTACAAACAGTCAAAAGAGGAGCGAGTTCTCTGGAAGCAGAACATGGTTTTACCGACCCGGCTGGCAGAAGGTCAGTTTAAGGTCACCTTCTCCCTGTCAACCTTCACGGCACACCCCTGCTTTGGCGTCAAAGCTAATGGCACTAAGAGCAGGACTAGAGGAGGCCTGGCCAGCGGTTACCACTGTCAGCTGCGACTCGCCTTCGCCGCTCTGCTTTCTGATGCCGGGGCGCACTCTGCACCCCACATTGGTTTGTGCGGTTGGTCCCTGCTGGGCAGTGCCTGTGGGGGTGCCAGGGAGATGGCAGGCTGCAGGAGGCAGGTCACGCCCGCTACTGACCAGGGCAGTAACTCTGAAGTTCAGAATTGCCTTTTCACCCCAGTGACAGCCTCTTTTTGCCCCAGAGCAGCCACCGAACCCAGCTTGCAGTTTTCCTGTATTTGCATAATTCCATGTCCCCCCTTGGCTGCTGATCCCTCCCCAGAGACCTGGGTCCCACGCCCAGAGGCCCTTTCTCCAAGCTCAGAAACATCAGCTCTGAGCCGCACTTTCTCCCTCTGGAAAAGTCTATCTCAGCTCGTCAGAGCGCCCAACTAAGTTTCTAGTTAATCATCCAGCCTTTACCTCATGGGGTCCATGGAGCGATCAGGACTTTTCCGCCCTCCCGCCGTGAGCACCGGTGATCCACACCTGAGGTCTTACACGCGTGCCCGATGGCGCCTGGAGTGTGGGGTGCGCGTGAGTGGGCCCCCCTGGGCCTGGAGACAGAGCGAGTAAGGGGGCAGCAGAGGACGAGGCGGCAGAGGACAGTGGGGCAGAGGGCAGTGGGGGCCAGTGGAGAGACCACGAGAGAGCCCCAGAGAGCCCAGGAAGAGTGAAGATTCACGGGGGGCGGGAGGCCGGCAGCTCCCGGGCCCCGCCCCCCTGCCTGGCCCCTGTTGTCTCACTACAGCTGGTGCAGAAAGAGCCTTGAAAGCCGGAAAAAGCCCCCGGGGGCTGCAGGACTCTCCTTTCCCGTCTGCCTGAATCCGCAGACGCCAGCTCTGTGCCCGCTGGCGCCACACCCACCTCCCCTGTGTGGTTGCTACTTCCGCCGCTCACTCCCAGCGCCCTTGCTTTCCAGTGCCCAGGGGAGATCACTAGAACTGGCTAACAGGTCTTTGCGTCCACTTGTTGGCTTTGAGGACACTTGGGATGACCGAGACATGGTCACCCTGAGCACCGCCCTCGGCGCCCCAGGCGGACAGGGCCGCTGACTTCGGGCGAGGGTGCTAGCCAGCACCGTGGACAGCAAGGCCTTCACCGGTAAACGGGGGTGTTCACAGGACGCTTGTGATAACCCAGGTTTGCAGACTTTGAGCTCAAGCCAAGGTCCGAGAACCTTATGCTTCCACGGCAACTCTTAATAAGTATTTTTTGTAGCCATATTGTAACCGAGCTGAGTCCAAAGTCCAGTGAAGGTCGTGCCCCCTGGAGGGGGTTTGCTGATGAGAATGAACAGCCCCAGGGAAAATGCTAAGTTTGCAGTTTGGGGTGGAGAGTCTGATAGAAATAAAAGGGACTGAAGGAGAAGGGGAAAGAATCATCATGATGTAGGAATAGAGGAATCAGTGGCAGAAAATGTAGCCGCCATGGTTGAGAATTTGGAAATCAGACGCCAGAAGTTTTGAGCTGCCGGGATATGGATTGAGCATTTTTGGAATCTTCAGTGACTTTGGGACCAGCGACTTTGGAGGCTTTGCAAGTAGCCGAACGACGGAAACTGCTCCCAGTTTTGTCTTTACTGCAGCCGAAGGAAGAAGGCAGAGGCCCGAAACGGGCGCCTTCCTAAAATGTGTGAGTGCAGTCTGATGGGCTGTCTGGCCGCTGTAGTTGGCCTGGTGCTGCGCTGGGACACCATGGCACTTTTGGGAGCATCTCCAGTTGTGTTCTGTGTCGTCCTCGTGAGTTGGAACCGGGCCTACACTCTGGCTGTTGTGCGTCTGCAGAAGAAGGAAGACGCCATTTTGGAAACGTGGCCTATTGTTTGGAAGAGGAGCTCCGCCTCAGCTGTGGCGGGAAGACGCCACCTTTGCTACTTTTCTGGGACTTAAAGGACTGGACATTGCTTTAAGTAAGGTAAACGGCCATATGTTGACTTCAGTAATTCTTTGCTTTTTCCCTGTTAAATAAATCCCACTGTTGTTGTTCCCTAAGCCTGAGTAGTCTTAGCAAATGTGTGCGCAGGTGCAGAACCAATATAGTAACCGGTAAGCAATTCGGGCACTGCTTTTGCCTAAGTTTAAAAGGCCCCTTTTTCCCTGTATCCATATAACTGATATTTTTAAAAACCAGATTTGAAGTATTAAGTGTGGGTTGCCCAGTTATATAACATGTTTGAATTCACATTTTCATCAAGTCCCTCATGAGAAAGTTGCGGGCCAGGTTAAGAAGGAGTGGGGTTAAGAAACTTGAACTGGCCTATCAAATTGGACTCAGATGAGGCTGAAAATCTGGAACCCAGTCACTCTGAGACCCCATTATCAGTAAAAACTAATTGTCGTCTGTGTCAGAAAAGACACGCTTTTCCTTGCTTGAAAAACTTGCAGAGTCTGTCACTTTTCAAGTGGATGCTCCGTTTACTTGCCATTAACCACCACCATCTCTCGTCGCCACTAGATTTATAACGAAACACAGCCCAGTTTGCTCCATGGGTCAGCTATAGAATCAGAACTGGAAGAAGTGGTTGGGACACCAAAATCATTGCAAGCTTATGCAGAAATATATTGGCAGAAACCCAGGACATAGGCGTGAAGTGAATTCCGCAGCAAGGAAGATGGAATGCAAAAGTATAATTATATATAAAACATGATTATACATAAGTATTGATATAATTTTGAGAAAAGTCTGAATTTAGTAGATGAGGCCATAAAACTAGAAGCAAGTCTAGTAGTCTCCTGCTTTTGTGTACTAAGCTTTAGATTTAAAATGCCATGCCAAGGTGGAGTGGGAGACAACTGGAAGCTTAGGTCGATAAGCATGTTGGGGAAAGTACATCGTACCAACCCTACAACCACATCCCCCCAAAGCACGCACAGAACAGTCCCTTTGTTACACGGCAGCCCTGATGTAAGTGGGGTGCCTGTCTGTGGGTTCTCACCTGTGCACTTAAAAGGGACTTAAAGACTCAACTACAGACACACACAATAAAATTAATAAAAGCATTTATTTACAAAAAGGGAAAGGAAAAACATAAAGAATAATTTTTTTTTTACATACAAGCTGGGGTACAGGCCAGAGGCGTGGGGCGGCGAGAGGGTTCACCAGAGACAGAGTGGGGAGCAGAACAGGCAGATCAGAAGTACACTGCTGAGGGGAGCAGCGGGTGAGGCAGGAGAGGTCTGCCGCGCCATGTGGGATTTTCCCCTGCCGGGTGTCGAACTCGCATCGCCGCTGCCGACAGCTCCACAGCGCAGCGCTCAACCGCTGTGCCACTGGGGAGGCCCCATAAAGAATAAATCGGTGAATGCGTCCTACCAGTTCCACTGAGCTGGAATCTTATGGCTCACTCAAAAAAAAAACTGGCAGTCCGCAACCACGAGCAATCCCCCCTCCAAGCTCACAGTTCTGGTATTTAAATCCCAAAATCATTTCTTAACTCCACCCTCAGTCCTCAGCATCCTGCCCTCGGTGACGAAGCATTCTGGGATTCCCAGTCCCAGGATCTTGGATCTCTCTGGCTTGAGGTGGGGGTGGGGTCCTGGGACACTCCCTTTTCCTGAGGACCCCCCTCTTACACCTTCACTAATTTAGCAGAAGCATATTCGCCTCGTCATGCCGGGATGAGCCCCTTCTGGAAGCCGGGCATGAAATGGGAGGTGGTGATTAGATGAAGTTCCGGCTTTGATTGCGTTGTTGGTGTTTTGCTCGTTGTCTCTCGAGCTCTTAAGTACCACGAGTTTTAGACGTTCCCTCATCCAAGCTCTGAGAATGGGAGGTAAACCCAGCAGAATATTAGGGATGTTCCCCCTTGGTAAGCGATTTGCTGTCACTTAGAGTTTCCTTATCTGTACAATGAGGATAATGAAATCCACCTGCTTATACTCTTGGGATGATTAAATGTCAATATCTATAAAGCTCCTGAAGGTTTAAGTGCCCAATAAAATGTTCTATCTCCCTCGAGGTTCAAAGGGAAATGCAAATCAAATGTGTCCCAGTCTCTCCAGGCAGCTAATTCCCAAATGTTTATAATTGGTTAAATGAGTAAGACTGTGTCTGACTGTGACGTGGTGTGAAAACCCTCTCTATGTAAATTTGGGTCTGGGTTAAATCTTGTTTTTTCATTACACGCATCTTTTACTATGACCTTCACTATTTTTGGAATATAATTTAAATTGGGAATACAAATTAAAACACTGGAGAAATGACAGTAAAATTCATTTTCTATGAACTTGTCCCGTTCACTTCAGTGCACTTGCTGAGCTCACTCTCTGCTGCAAATCACAGGTTTTGAAAACCGAGCAACTTTCACATAATCATTACTGATTGGTAGAGATTAAACAGCATGTAGCTGTACTATGCGTACTCTGGAAAAATTTATTTTATTTAATTTTCTTTAAAGGCTGTAGAGTAAATGAAAGATTGATCAGGCTTTCCTGCCCTGCCGCCTTAGATTTAGTGCTAGACCCCTGCGGTCCTGCACGCGTGCCTCATGGCGGCACCTGGAGTAGGGTGTGGGTGTGGTGAATGGGGACCCCGCCTGCCCTGTACCTGGTGCCTCACTACAAAAGATCATTTATGCCAGAAAAGCCAGCGAGGGCTCTAGGACTCCTGGACCGGTCTCGCAGCTCCAGACAAAACGTGCTCCTGTGCGCGCTACGGGGGCACAACAGGAATTTCCCTTTTAAACTTAGGTCCTGTTACTTCTTTATGCGCATGTCGTGCCCGCCGGCCCAGGGCAGGTTTACTGTGGATTTGGGCAGAAGGATAAAGGAGGGCCCAGGAGCCCTTGGTGGGTTTTTTCAGGCTTTCATGCTGTCCGGGATCCAGTGCCCAGGGGGTGGCAGCAGGGGGCGGACCAGGCCAGCAGGGGTGCCAGGGAGCAGGGAGGCAAATCTCTATGCTCTGCCTCTGGGCTCTCTCGCCGCCTCTGGGCTCTCCTCTTCTGTGGTCATGCTGTCATCCTCCCTGTGGCCGTAGCTTTTATCCCCGCCTCTGGGCTCAGGTGTGCACACTCAACACACATACACACCGTACTCCAGGTGTCCCGTCCTCACGCTCCCCGCGCCTCTGCATTAATACAACCAAGGCTGCAGGTGATGGCCACAGAGGCTAGTGGTGTGAAAAGCCTGATTAATTCATTTATCCTACAATACATGATTTCATTTATTTAATTTTTAATTGACGTAACATTAGGATCCCCTCCATCAGTATCACCACCCACCACCGCATCACCCACAGGCCCCCACCATACTCCACGGTGCTGCTTTCTCTCTGTTCTTACTCTTCTATCTCCTCCTCCCTACCTGGAGGCCTCTGTTCTAGAGTTAGCTTTCGAGGGTTAGTTTCTAAGCTTTGTCTGACCCTTAGTTTGGTTTCTTGATATTCCACATACTAATGACACCATCTGGCATTTATTTTCTCTTTCCGACTTACTTCGCTTAGCGTTATCTCTCCCAGCTCCATCCATGTTGTCACAAATGGCATGAGTTTATATTTTTGATGGCTGAGTAGTATTCCTTTGTGTATATAGACCACACCATTGAGCCACTCATCTGTTTGGGAGCACATAGGTTGTTTCCAGTGACTTGGTTATTCTAAATAGCACAGCAATCAACATGGGAGTGCAGGTTTTCTTTTGAATCTGTATTTTTGAATTGAAAAAATATATTTTAATAGTTCAGAGCTAACCGATCACTTACCTCTGTTGAGCAGATGATCAGACCTCTCATCTGTTTTGTTTTGGCTCATATTTATTTCCAGGCAGCCCGTTGAGCACTTGGAGAGAGTAAGACCTGCCTTACTTCTCAACTTTGAAGTTGTAATATGTTTCTGTAGATGCGCCAGTTGGATCAGCCCAGGAAATGAAAAACAGCCACAGTATGGGAAATCAGAGAACATATTCCACTTGTTTGCATGCCAGTGTGCTTTCTAAAGACCAAGATAGGAGAGTGACAACTCAGATGTGCCAAATACGTTCACAACCTCCACTGATGAAATGCCACTCACGAGGGAACAAATGTGTGCACATTTTATCCCAGCGCTCACGATCAGGGCAGCCCGGACTTTTCTCACGTGACATTGAGTGGAAAGGTCCTTTTGGTCTGAAATGGGTTTGGAAATGAAAGTAGATTTCCTCTGGTATCCGGAAGAGCCGGTGGTAGGAGTCTGGGCGATCTCTCAGCTCTGAATTGCACAGCAGTTCTGCCCTTTCTTCCTTCTCATTTCCATTTCTACTTCTCATAATGACACGTGGATTTTAGTGCTCAAGAGATGACAAAAGAAGGCACCTGACTTGAAGGCATAACAGTATCAACATTTTTTATTTTAAAGAGATTAGCCAGTCACAGCCCTCTGTTTACATGATGGGGAAACTGAGGCATGCCTTGCTTATCTCAATTAGGCAGTTGTAGGGTTAGGGATAGAACCAAGATTTGGACACTTTCCATTGCACCATGAATAATTCTCAAATTGAATCTGGGTATCCTGTATCTGTGGCAAAATCCAACATGACAAATTTCAGCAAGTTATCAAAGACAAATTTCCTAGATTAAAAAATTTACTAATTTTCTAAAGGGGATCTTAGTTCAGTTCAGTTTAATGAACATTGTTTTGTTAAAGTACGGATACGGGTCCAAATCACGACTGAGGCAGGTTCCATGCAAACAGCAAAGCGGTGGTTTATTTGCTAGCTTGAGCTAGGGTCCAAATCAGCCCGGTAGGCAAAATGAGGACCCCAAGTACAGAAATGGGTCAGCTTATAAAGGCATTTTGGCGGGCAAACTGAGGCTATGACATGACGTAGGGCAGGGGGTTACACATTCTTGAGGAACAGATGGTCAGTGCTGTTATCTCACGAGTTCCTGGAGTTTTACAGAGTTCTTGCCTCGGGTAAAGGGGAAGGTCTATCTTTTAGGTTTACAGACACAAATTCCCGGAACCTCTGCCCCGGGCCGAGGAGGTTTTATCTTTAAGTTGCAGGCTTTTCGGCTGCTGGTGGTCACTTCTGTCAGTTTTGGCCATTTTGACATTTTAACATTCTAACTTTTACAGTTTAAAGAGCAGTATTTCAGACCTGGTGGCCTGAGATGATAAGCAAGGCATGCCTCAGTTTCCCCATCTTGCAAACAAAGGGCTGTGACTGGATAATCTCTTTGAAATAAAAAATGTTGATACTGTTATGCCTTCAAGTCCAAGTGCCTTCTTTTGTCATCTCCTGAGCCATTAAAATCCATGTCATGATGACAAGTAGAAATGGAAATGGGAAGGAAGAAAGGGCAGAACTGCTATGCAATTCAGAGATGGTACAGGCAGCGATTGCTTTAATTACCTTTTGGCTAGATCCACTTGATCGAGCACATTGTCTCTATCGTGGTCCCCTGCTCCGTCGGAGACCCAGGAGCTGCTTGCTGTGAGCAGAGAGCTTGGGCATGCTGATTACTACACCCAGTTCCCTCGGGCAGTCCAAATACGTGCTTGGTCAGAAGCCTCTCCCAACCCTTTTGTGTTCAGAAATACTCATCAGTGAAAAGCTGGCAGATGTCAGCTGGCAGACCACCAGAAACATGCCCTACGCGTGCACAAAACCAAGAACTCGGACAAAAACATAGAAGGGAAAAAACTGCTCTGTAATTTAGATTTATTTCAATAGCATATTCAAGAGAGAGCTCAAGCGCTTTTTGCAGAAATTCATGCATCTACCTATTCTGGGCTCCGATGTCTCTGGATTCTAGAAGAGGTTTCATCTCTTCCCCATAACCAGGGCCAGAGTGTATTTCTAGTGGGGGAGGTCAGCGTGAGGGTGACGATGAACTCAGGGGAGCCAGGCGACCACACCTTGCTGCTCCCCAACACACGTTCTGGCTATTCTGACGTGTGCTGCTCACAGGTGAGGGAGCCGGCGTGCCGGGGAGACCCTGTAGTGCCGCCTACTTGTCTGTGGGCACAGCAAACACACATCCCCAAGAAACACCGGGGGGGGTGAGCACTAGCCCTAAAATAAGGAAAAACCCCAGGAACAGCATGTTCTTCCTAATGGCGTGACCTCATTACTGTTTCCTAGCGGTGACTGGGGAATCTGGTTACATAATCCACACTTCTGAAACAACTTTGTATACAGATATTTTTTTCCTTCCGAGAATTATTGCCGTGGGATAATATCCCAGAAATGAGAAGAATTTATAGACACTGGAGAAATATTTGTGTTTCGTTGGCAAATCCATCTTATTGTAATGGGGCTTTCGAGGGCCATTTCTTTTAGGAGGAACAGAGGGAAAAATATTTGGGGGCAAATGAGACTCCTGAAACTAGTAATATTCCAGGCTGTATCAATCTTCATATTCTCAAGCCTCAGAAGGCTGGTACTAATTAAAGCCTCCCCTTACTGACTTGAATTGATCAAAGAAAGAAATGGCCTCTGAATAGATGTAGCTGGATATTCTGTAATTCCATCAATTTACATGAAATGATCACACCTAATCCAGTTTCGTAGTCACTGGACATATAGATTTGTTGAAAAGGTTCAGGAAGTTTCGCTGGTATTTTTGCTCAAGGTCAGCACCAGCCCTGGGGTCTTCCCCAGGTCAGCTCTGACATGTCTGTTCTGACCTGTCTAGTTCATTTTACTTATCCACTAATCTGGTGCCTTGGGATCTGAGAGGCGAACAGCTCTTTTCTTGCAACTGGGGCAACCAGATCAAGTAGAACACGTTTGCCTGCAGAAAACACTTGATAGTAGAAGCAAAGCTCTACGAAGAATCAAACTGATTTTCACCCAGGTGTACTTAGAAACAATATGTAATGAAAAAGGACACTTTTCTTTCCAACTTAATATTGTTTTAAAAATTTGGTAAGTAGAGACATCAATTGTGCTTATATGGACATAGATGTGGTTATGTTTCCTGCCTGCGGTTCAGTCTTTGCTCACCAGGGCCGTCATCAATGTTCCAGACGGTCTGCGAAGGGGATGGGAGAACCGTGATCTCAGGGGGTATGAGCTGGGCACAGCTTGCCTTCCACATTCCTCACTCACCTTTCCTATCAGTCACACCTCATCATTTCCTGTGTCATAATACATCTTTTGTCATCAAGGGCAAGACGTGAGTCCATATGGGCAGGATCAAGAGCAGCTGTGGTCCTGGGCTTCGACCAGGTGTCTCTACTTGCTGCCTTCCTTCTCGGGGCCTCCGTCGAGGCGCTTTTTCCCACCTGCCAGCCCTTCCCCGACCCCCCTCCTCAGTCTCCATGATCCACAAAGAGCCTTTGTTCAGGCCTCCTGAGCAGAGTTCTGTTGAGCCATGGAAATGGGGGAGGAGGGTGGAGGCCGAGGTCCCCAACTGACCTAAAGTCCAGACCCCATCACATTATTATAGTGGCTCTTCCAAGCATCTCCTGGACACTCCGGCAGAGAGCCCTTATCTCTTCCAAATCCAAAAATCTCTTTATAACTGATGGCATGTATGATTTTATGTCTTACATTTTGTCTGGATCTTAACGAAATTCCAATTAAAAACTGGTATGTGTCTCAAAGGAGATGCTAGAGCAGATCAGATTCTTTCAAGAATCACTGACAGGGCCTCCCCGGTAGCGCAGTGGTTAAGCGCTGCGTTGTGGAGCTGTTGGCAGCGGTGACGCGAGTTCGACGCCCGGCCGGGGAGAATCCCATATGGTGCGGCAGACCTCTCCTGCCTCGCCCGCTGCTCCCCTCAGCAGTGTATTTCTGATCTGCCTGTTCTGCTCCCCACTCTGTCTCTGGTGAACCCTCTCGCCGCCCCACGCCTCTGGCCTGTACCCCAACTTGTATGTATAAATAAAAAAAAAAATTAAAAAAAAAGAATCACTGACAGACCCCGAGGTACGACATCCAGCAAAGCCAGTGTTACCTGTCTTCAGGTCCGCGAGAATGACAGTGTGAGGTATAGGGGTTCTGGAATAATCCATTGTGAGAGCTTAGAGCAATTTGTTTAAATCTGTGGTATGACATTTAGATAGACTGGAATATTGAGGGATAAATTTATAGGCTCTAAAAACAGTGTAAATTATATATGAAATCAATACCTCTATCTTACCCCATTTAGTTATGACTTGGGTTGACTTGCGGTTTTTGTTGCCCAGTGCACATTCTCTCGCATCATTTCTTAATTATTTCAAGCAAACATCTGTCAAATGACTGGCCAGGAACTCCAGACCAAACCCATAAAGAAGAGAGCAGCCATTTGGCAAATAGGGGCAATTATGTTGTCGCCACCACCACGCTTTGCCTATGTGGCAAACTCACTCCATCAAAATTAAACTAATTATTCTAAATCTTTTTTCCCTAAGTTCACCTGGAAGCTGGGGGGAGGGTGACATGCGAGATCCAGATCTACAATAGATAGGTCAGAGTTTATGCTCAAGGTGCACACTGATCTCTTCCACAGAGAAGAGAGAATTGTCATAGACAATTCACATCCCACTTGTTTCGGCACTGGACACGAAAAGGAGTCACAGATCTTGCTAGAAATATTATTCATATGAAATGAGATCTTCTGATCATAAAGAACATAGGTACATGGCATATAATAAAGGCATACTTATGATCGGTAAGATGAAAGCATCTCACTTATGCATTTATAGTTTAATCTATACCTCTAACAACATGTTTTCTTTTTGAATTTACATTTTTGAAGTGTACAGAATTATCTGACAAGTAATGATCTGTCCAGAAATTATTTTTTTTTATCTCACATTGTCAAAAAGTTTGAGCTCCTACCTGAAAACAAACAGTATTTTCTTAAATATGGAATGGGCTTCAGCTGGTTAAATAGACATTACCAATGTCTAACATGTGAAATTAGACTTCCATTTTGGAGATTCACAAACATACTTACAAGGTCTCAACAACTGTCAAAGGGATTGCTCCCAGAGACCACAATCATCACTTGATCCTTCCTGCAACTAAGACTCCACAGGAAGCTGGGGAAGTCATTGGTCTAGAACGTTATTCAAACCTGAAAGTATCTCTGGTCAAAACGCAAAGCACAAGAATTGATACTGGGCAAATGGGGTTTCAGTATTGCCAAAGGCAGTGCCCCAATTGCTTACCAGTCACTATCTTGGTTCTGCACCCGTGCACACAATTGCAAGACTACTCAGGCTTGGGGAGCAATAACAATGGGATTTATTTAACAAACAGGGAAAAGCAAAGAATTACTGAAGTCAACCTATGGCCATTTACCTTTCTTAAGGCACTGTCCGATCCTTTAAGTCCCAGAAAAATAGCAAAGGTGGCTTCTTTCTGCCACTGCTGAGGTGGAGTTCCTCTTCCAAACAATATGCCATGTTTCCAAAATGGCGTCTTCCTGCTTTTGCAGATGCGCAACAGTCAGACTGTAGGCCGGGTTCCAATTCATGAGGACGACACAGAAAACAACTGGAGATGCTTCTGGAGCTGCCATTGTGCCCCAGCACAGCACCACGCCAATAACACTGAAAACAGCAACTGCAGTGGCCAGACGGCCCAACAGACTGCACTCACGCATTTTGGGAAGGCACCTGCTTTGGGCCTCTGCCTTCTTCCTTTGGCTGCAGTAAAGACAAAACGGGGCGGTTTTCATTGCTCAGCTACTTGCAAAGCCTCCAAAGTACTGAAGATTTTTAAAATGCTCAATCCGAAATGCTTTATCCTGGCGGCTCAAAAACTTCTGGCATCTGATTTCCAAACTCTCAATCTTCGTGGTTACATTTCCTGTTGCTCCTTTATTCCTACACCATGGCGACTGCTTCTTCTTTTCCTACATCATGGCGACTGATTCTTTTTTTTTCCATCATGGTGACTGATTCCTCTGTTCCTGCAGCATGGTGACTCATTTTTCTTTTCCTATATCATGGTGACTGCTTCCTCTATTCCTTCAGCATGGTGACTGCCTCCTTCATTCCTACATCATGGCGACTGCTTCTCTTTTTTCTTCAGTCCCTTTTACTTCTCATCAGAATCTCCACCCCAAACTGCAAACTTAGCATTTTCCCTGGGGCTGTTCATTCTCATCAGCAAACCCCCTCCGGGGGTCACCACCTTTACTGGACTTTGGACTCAGCCCGGTTACAGAATGAGCATCGTGAGTGCTGTCTGAGGAGGAATGAGTTGGATTTTTTATATATGTATAACTTTTTTCAGGAATGTTAGGTAACTAGCCTCTCTCCAAAAATGTGCAAGATATATTTGCAAAATTAGAAAGGGACCCAACGCTGATGCTTTGGTTTTATCAACCAATGCTTTGGAATTATCCAATTTATATACATAATATATATAGTTCTTCCTTCTCTACATTTCTGTGTATGAAAATAAATATTATAATATTGCATTTCCCCAGTTATGTTCCATTCCACGATGTCATCAACTATGTAATAGTTATTACAATCATAGACGTCTCTGTGGTCAAATAAAGAGGTTGCTGGTTTAAAGCATTTGTAATGTTTCAAAATATGTCCTCAAATTCTTTACAGTTCTCTTCAAAATTTGGGGTCTAATTTCCCTCCCTTTTTGAGTTTGCGTGACTTAGTGACATAACGAACAGTTCAGAAGTAGAAGGGCCTGTGTGGGACTCAGGAACTCATTCATAAAAAAACAATGACTTCCTGCTGGTCTCTTTCTCCGGCCACCCATTCTGGGGGAAGCCAGCTGACACGTCGCAGGGACACACCGAAGTGCTACAGAGACCCATGGATGCGGTACAAAACTGAGGTCTCCACCACCAGCCATGAGGGGGGCACCATCTTTGAAACCTGCCCCTCTGCCTCCGTGGGACCTTCACAACTGCGGCCCTGACCTCATGGAAGACCCTGATCCAGAAACCAGCCAGTTAAGTCACTCCTGTTTTCCTGAGATAGTAAGTGTCTGTTTAAATTGCTAAGTTTGAGGGCAGTTAACTAATATGCACTTGACTGCAAAGCTTCAGGCATCAGTTGTGGGTCTTTAAGACACAGGATGTATTCTACAGTGTATCCCCAATGTGCTTCCTTTGTTTTAACCAAAGATCTCTTCCCCCCCCCCCCATGAGTCCTCGTGGGTATGGTTCACCAAATATTTTTTTTAAAGATTTATTTATTTATACATACAAGCTGGAGTGTAGGCCATAGGTGTGGAGTGGTGAGAGGATTCACCAGAGACAGAGTGGGGAGCAGAACAGGCAGATCGACTGAAGCACACTGCTGAGGGGAGCAGCGGGCAAGGCAGGAGAGGTCTGCTGCGTCATGTGGGAATCTCCCTGGAGGGGTATCAAACTTGTGCTGCAGTGGCTTTGATAGCTTCATAGTGCTGTGCTTAACCCATTGCGCCAAGAGGGAGGCCCCTGCTTCACCAAATAATTTTGGGAAAGACTGACACAGAGCTCTGATTCTTCACAGCCACATTAATAAAAGATCAGCTCCACCTAGTTAAATAACAATCTCAGTGCAGTCAATTTAGAGAAATTTGGAAAAACCCAGATACACTTGGCGAACTAAGCTCGGCGCAGAAGGCGAGAGCTTTCCAAGGCTTTGATCTTCGGCACTTCGCCTGCGGTGAGCAGAAGGCTCTGCTACACTTAACTGGCAGAAAATTATCAGGATCTGATTAAACAGATAGTTTTCGGTTAAGAGCCATTGCCAAAATAATTCATGAAAATTAGAGCCCCTCCTTGTAATGTAGGTCATGTTCCACAGCTGACTGCAAATGGTAAGCCTTTGGAATCCAGCCTTGCCATGAATAAGGAATGTATTTTTCTTAATTCCTCCACTGAAATGCAAAAAGCCTTGTTAAGCTGAAGGAGACTGCTACTTGGATGCAGAGGGCAGTGAGAGCTGCTCAAGGGAGGTCATCCAGCAGCGACTCCCCCCACCCCCCGCCCATCCCCCCTCCCAACAAGCTAGGGGAGAGGCTTGTGGGGGATTCCAGGGCTCTCTGGATGAAAGGGTTTGAGTAAGACTTATCCCTGATGGGTCTCCCGGTGGCACAGTGGGTTAAAGCGCTGCACTGTGGAGCTGTCGGCAGCAGCAACGCGAGTTCAATGCCCAGCCAGGGAGATACCCACACGGCGCGGCAGACCTCTCCCGCCTCGCCCGCTGCTCCCCTCAGCAGTGTGTTTCTGTCAAACTGCCTGTGCTGCTCCCCACTCTGTCTCTGGTGAATCCTCTCACCTCCCCACGCCTCTGGCCTGCACCCCAGCTTGTATGAATAAAATTAATAAAAAAAAAAAAGACTTATTCCTGGGCCACTGACTCCAAAATGCAAACTCACCCCTGCAGGCTGTGGCAAGCAAAGCGGGTGGGGCTGCCTCCCCGCTGAGCGCTGGGGCGAGATGGGCACCGTCAGCCGCAGCGTCAACATGGCTTTAATCCCGCTTCATGTCAGCGTCACCACGTCAGCGACATCACGGAAGCTCGCTGCACTCGAATGGAGTCCAGTGGACTGAAAGGGGATCGCAGGTGAGCTGGCGTCACTGGTGTCCTGCCCTTTGCTTGAGCAGATGATTCTGAAGCCAGAGACACCCGCTCGGGGCTCGGGCGCTCGGCCCCAGAGCCCAGGCTCAGGCTGTGGCAAAGGCCAGCGGTGACGGTGGGTGGCAGCGGCTCCCCTGCCAGGCCACCGCAGGGCACACAGCCCCTGGGGCCCCGGGACCGGCTCAGCGTGTGGCTCCTCCAGCCACAGGGAGTGCAGAGGCCGCGGATTCAGTGCCTGGAGCTGGAGTGGACGGTCAGGGGCGGGCTGGGAGCCGGCTGGTAAGCGGCCCGGTCAGCCACAGGACTGGACCGTCCCATCAGGCTGGGGGGGGCCTGGAAGAGGAGACAGAGCAGGGCAGGAGCCAGCCTGGGGACGTGCGTGCCTGCTAGCTGACTGGACGCTCTCGGGGTTGGATGCTCGAACTCTGAGGTGCACACTTGGACTGGCTTGGGGTGCTCCGGGCCGGACACTCGCTTGCTCGGACTGGGTGCTGTCGGACGCATCCAGCAGCTGACCTCCGAGGGCAGAAGAGGAGCTGAAAAGCTTTGCAGGGAAGCCAAAGGGCTCTGCAGGGGCCAGGGCCGCTGACTGCCTCTGGCCTGCCTCCGATGTCGCCTGAAGGGAGGCCGGGTCGTTGGTGTGGCACACAGCCCACAAAGCTGTAATGCAGGTGACCACTGACCCGCACTGCCGGCCAGTGCTGCCCACAGGTGACGGCGCTCTGTGTCCAGGCCACCTCGGATGGCTGTTGATTGTTTGGTACCTCCCGGTGCCGCTGCCTCCATTGCCGTCTGGCCCAGCATCTGGTGCGTCCATCCCGACCTTCGGACTGTGGCTCGGCTGCTGCGGCGTCATCTCAGCAGCCTCAGTGGGTACCTCCAGACGCGGTGAGTTGCATCCTGGCCCACTGCTTGCCTCACTGGCGGCACGGTGCCATCTTGGATGAGCGGCCTTTTGTTTAGAGCTTCTGGACACTGGACACTCCCTGGGATGAGACGGCGGCCACTTGCGGCCTTGAGGACTGTTTCATCCTGAGCCTGTGCCATCTCGCGACTGCGTCCGTGGGTGAAGAACCACAGGCGTGACCGCCCTCTGCTGGGCCCTGCCCTTGGATGGCGACTGCGCCCCTAGAGGCCTGCTTCATTCTCTTCCAGCAGTTCCTGCCTTGCGAGTCTCAGCCGAATGCTTAGCTGGGCAGTGTCCCCGGGGTGACACACTGGCCGTGCCCCCACGACAGCGGCTGCAGCCATCAGCTCAGTGCCTTTCCGCTTGGGGCGATTTTACCCCCAGGAGACATCTGCACTGTCTGGAGGCATTTTTAGTCACCGCAATTGGGGAGAAAAGCTAAGATTTGATTTAATTCATATAAGCGCGTTTCTGACATGCAGTGGGGTACACCCCACCTACATATGTCCCTCAAAGCTGGGCTAGCTTTTTAAAGCTGGGGGGCTTATAAGGATTGGCGAGGTGGATTCTACTTCTCACCTGGGATGTGTGGCCTGGCGAGGGGAGGGCTTCCCTGTCCACCTCTCACTGGCGCCGCTGACCCCAGCCTCTACGTGCCATCTGTCCATTGAGCGTTTCCACTTGGGGATTCCACAGGCACCGAGATCCCAAGTGCAGTCCCCTCCTCTCAAAACGTCTCCTCGCCCCTGGCTCCAAGTGCTAACGCCTGCCCCTCCCCTGGATCAGCCCCTGCCCCTCCCCCAGGGACCTTGGAGGGCCACTCAACATCTAGCCACAGACCTCCTCTCTTCCCTATTGCACACCCCCCTCTAAAAGCACAGAAGGCGTGGAGAAAAGGAGGAGGCACTGTAGCTATGGAAACAGAACTTGGATTGATTCATGCAGCATTTGATCATTTTTGTTTTACAAGAATGTCATTGTCTTAAGAATTTGATGCGTCATTTTATAAGCCCAGGACATATCGATCTACAAATTATCCCATAAATTAGATTTCCTTTCACCTCGTTAAAGCTTGAAATTAATTAATACCTTAACAAATTATTTGCGATTCTGAAAAATAAATGCAAGAGTGGCCCTATTCACATCACTCCCTACTTTAAAGTTGGAAAGAACTTGTAGGACTCCAGGCCAAGAGTCTCCGCGGGGCCCTCCCTGCAGGCCCAGGCATGGTGACTGTGAGGCCTTGTCCGGCAGGCCTGGTGGGGAGGCCCACTGGACCGACGCACGGCCCGTTCTGCACGAGTGTGGTCGAGGGCTTGGGTGGGTGCTTCTACCCGAGGTCTCCTCCTTGGGGCCTCAACTGAGGCCCCACACCCACCCTGGGGCCAGTCCTTCCCCTCCCCGCCCTCAGCCTCCCAGGCCCGCAAAAATCAAGAGCCTTTGTCCACGGGTCCGGGCCGAGCCCTGTCCCTCCCGCTGCGCTGCCTGCCCGGCCTGCCCGTGGCTCCCGCGTCCGCAGCTCGGATGTGCGTCCTGCGTAGTGTTTTCGGTGGTCGGCACCCCTCAGACACGCGCCAAGTCGGTGTGGAAACCTGGGCAGAGTCTGCCCACAAGCGCACTCTGCGGCTTGGCACACTGAGCGGTGGTTCGCGAGAATAGAGCTCAGATCTGGAACTTCCTCGGCTGTGAGCGCGGGCACTGGGCGCTGCCCGCCTGCTGGGCAAGGGCGCAGGTGTCCCGGGAGCAGCTGGAGGGCCTCCCGCCCCTCTGAAATACTCGAGCAACCGCAAAGTTTGTATCTGGGCCAGGATTGCTACTTACTGACGCTCATTTAAAACTTTAATAAAGATACAGAAACGTACTGCCTAATGTCAATGAATTAAAAAGTCTAAATTTTCTTTTAATATGATAAAAAAAACATAAGAGCCTCCCCTCTGGTAATTGTATAGCATGGAAATGGATGGAACACACAAAAGCCAGGCATCAATTGAATGAAAACCAATGTTGGTTCTATGAGTTAATTTCAAAATTATACCATGTAAATGACTAATATTCTCTATTGGATATAGTTCAAAATATGCCAAATAATGGATTTCTTCCCAGTCTGCTTATAAATTTGTTTAAGCATGAAAAAGCTGAATTTTATTTGGCAGGGCTGATGTGTATTTGGCTTTCTGCTAATAAAAGGCAGCCATTGACTAGTGTTAGCAAATATTTTCTAATTTCTTAACAAATTTTCAAGATTAAATTACAACTGAAAGGCTTTGATCCTATCTACTGTGAGCCAAAATTTGGAAATGAAAATAAGGCAATCCGTGCTTCTAAGGAATAAATGTATATAATGACGAGTAAATGGAAAGTCTCTCTATTTGAAGAATTGGCTTTGATTTTTTTTCCCTACGTGATGAGTAAACTACTCACCAGCTTGCCAGTTGATAGGAGAAATAGCTGGTATCTGTTTGCTATTAATCCAGTGAAAGAGGAGAGAAATATTTTTGGAGCTGAGAAATTCTTATGCACATGTATGGTAACAGCCCTCTACTCCCTGTTTTTATCCCCATGTGCACTTTCCTAGGAACTAGAGAATAAAGTAGGAAGCTGAAACAAATGAATTACATTTTAGTGTGAATAAAGAGAGGCAATGATCCAGTAAGAATTGTGAGGAATATTTAAGCAAGGTAAGTGATTTTATAGGGCATATTACAAAAATGACTGGGTTTGTGTCAGAGAAGGCCTGTCAGAGAAAAAGATATCCAAGTCGGGTTCTGAAGGATGAATAGGAGTTTGTTAAGTGAAAAACATCAAGGAGCAAAGGCAGCACCATCAGCATAGAGAGAAATCACATGGAGCTGGGGTAATGAGGAGAGGTGACAAGGTGAGCCTGGAGAGCAGTGCAGCGCATGGGCCAAAGAAGGCTCTGAGGGCCGTGTGAGGGGCTCCGATCTAACTCCTAGGACAATGGAAGGTGACACATGGTTCAAAGTGGAGAGTAATACGATCGGGTCTGCATGTTAAAAGGCCCCCTGCCATCAAGCGTGAGCATGGAGAATGGTGCAAACACAGTAGGAAGGATGGTGGCGGTTTGGATGAAGGTGAAGGCCATGTACAAACTCAGCACGTGCTCACGATCCTGGTCAGGCGGGCTTGGCTGTAGGTGGGCGTGGAGCTGCAGGACAGAAGGCGACAGCGAAGACGCCTCACCCAGCCAGCCGGGTGGTGGTGCCACTGACTGAAGAAGTGCCACCCAGTGGGTGTTAGCGAGATGGCGCTGGAGCTCAGAGAGAGACCCAAGGCCAGGAGTGCAGAGGACAGAGCATCCAGGCTGGGAATGGACTTCTGGGCCATGTACAGAAATACTTGGAAAGCTGTGACACCAGGAAGCCCCAGTTACGGTTTTTTAATTTTTTTAAAATTTAGTTTTGCACAGAAGAACTGGGGTGTAGGCCAGAGGTGCGGGGGTGTGAGAGAGGACTCACCAGGGTGGGGAACAGAACAGGCAGATCCACTTAAATCCACTGCTGAGGGGAGCGGCGGGGAGACAGGAGAGGTCTGCTGCGCCCTGTGGGAAGCTCCCTGGCCGGGGATCGAACTCAGGGCGTAGCGATGACAGCCGAGATGCAACCCCTAGGCCACCAAGGAGGCCCCTAAGTCAGCTAAGTTTGACCAGTAAAGAGCGTTTGAGTAAATTCATGTTGAAGCAAACCTAAGATACTAATTTTAATGAAGATGCCAATAGAGACATCTTTTACTTGATAGAAAAGCAAATTAAATAAGAAATGCAAACCACAAATAAATGATGATTTAACTAGAACAGCACAAAGGTTTCAAGAAAAGGAAAACAAAATGCTTAGACCTCCAGTTCTTAGGCATAAATAGGTATCTCAAGTCTTCAAAACTTGTACGTTTATTTTATTCCATCTAAAGTTTCCCCTCGTCTCTGGACAGCTAGTCCTCCAAATAATTCTGGATTCCTACGCCCAGGGAAATGGGACTTGCCCTTTCTTGGGACACAGGTTCCTTAGAATTTGAGGAAGAAACACAGTCCCGGGTGCTGCTCCCTCCTTTTGTCGGAGGCCAAGACAGAGTATCGAGTCCCCTCTTCGCCTCAGAACTTTCACTTTCCTGCATTGCAAGAATAAGATGTTACTGGAAAAGAGAGTGTGGGCATGAACTCTAGCAAAACATACAGACTTATGTTTATGTAAGAAATTCAAAGTCGGGCCTCCCTGGTGGCGCAGCGGTTAAGCGCTGCGCTGTGGAGCTGTCGGCAGTGGCGACGCGAGTTCGACGCCCGGCCGGGGAGAATCCCACATGGCGCGGCAGACCTCTCCTGCCTCGCCCGCTGCTCCCCTCAGCAGTGTATTTCTGATCTGCCTGTTCTGCTACCCGCTCTGTCTCTGGTGAACCCTCTCGCCGCCCCACGCCTCTGGCCTGTACCCCAGCTTGTATGTATAAAATAAAAAAAAAAATAAATCTAAAAAAAAAAAAGAAATTCAAAGTACCAGTCGCTTTTATACTTACAGGTCCTGGGGGGGCGGGTAGAACAGCGTGACAAATCCATGTCTTAGAACCTAGAATCTGAATCTGAATCCCTGGTTCTAGAACTTACTTTTATTTTTTTTTCTTCCAATACCCTTCAGGGTAAGACTATTCACTCTTAAAATGTGCCGTGATGAAAGAAACTCACAAAACAACTCCAGACTTGCATCAAAATCTTTATCAGTGTTCTCTCTACAAGAAGTTGACAAAATAAAGCTTAGGGGAAAAAAAATGAAATATATACTTTCTTAGATTTTCCCCAGTCGTAAGGATGACGCCCGGGATTGGTCTGAGGACATTTATTAAGAATCAAGTTATTTAGGAATTAATAGATAGATAAAAGATACCAACAAGTCACAGAAGCCATATTTGGGGTGTGAGGCCTGGAAGATTCACTATCACCGTCTTTAGGTGTTGATACTGCCGGGACGTTTCTTTTTCTTACAAAGGACATTGCGGGCACTGTGTTGGACACCCTGGCTTCAGCGTCAAAACAGGGGCAAGCATGGAGACATAAGATACTAAAGTATCCCCATGTAATAGAAATGATCTTGAATGTATGCGTTGTTTCAAAGACTGTATTTCAAAATTGAAATTCAGAATACTTCTTTTCGCTGGGCAGCCACGCAGAACATTCTGGGGTATTCATCAAGGGCAGTGGTAACACCTCAGATTCATCTCTTGAATGCTGAGGATGAAGGAGCCAAAGCAACTGAGCACGAGAGGCGCCATCGTGGAGATGCCACTCAGTCCCAGTGAGACTCTCAGTACAAGCAGGAGACGCAGAAAATACTGCTTTAATTACAAACTTTATTTATCAATACAATTCACAGTTTACACATGGTGTAGCCCACCACAGGGACTTCTAGAACAGTCACTGAAGAAATGGATGTAGCTTCCTTTCTGCGAGAGCCTGACTTCATAAGATTTTGGTTCGGATTCTTTTAAGTTTATAAAAGTACCTTCAGCAAGTTAACTGAGTATTTACACTTCTAGCTTATATTTTGGAAAATAAGCATCTATTCAATTTTTGTATCTTTTTAAGATCCTGGGTTTTTTTTTTAAACTCTCATCTGAATGCCACTTATTCAGAAAACCCCACCCCCCAAGAGTAAAAGAAATAAGTTTTGTAATTATATTTCGGGAAATCATTTTCTTCCTGCATTTTAAAAATTATATATACAATGTACAGCAGATGTAATATGAAAATAAAGGACAGGGGAACAAGCTACTGGGTGCCTTTGCTGGATTTCTTGAGTCGTGAAAACATCCCAAGAATTACAGGATATAAAATTAAACTAGAAAGGGTTATCAGCATTTCCTGTCTAAAAAGGAAAGGTTCTCGCGATTTCACTTGTGCTGTAATAGCTTTTTCTTGAACATCAGAGGCGATGTCTGCAATCTGCATTTTCCATGTGCAAAATCACAGGGGACCCCCGTCCAGAGTTCCTCTCATGCTGCCCCACCAGAGGTGAGAGCCCCAGAGGCGGGGACCAGGCCCCTCCCAAATGCAGCATCATCTCCCTGCCCTGGCATAGTCACCCCCCAAAAGAAAATCCCGTGTGACTTTCAGACATCAGAGAACAAGCAGCTGCGGCAGCGCGCTGAGGGCAGCCTCGGAGCAGTCTTTCTCCGCCCCGTGGCGATCCACGCCGTCCCTTCACCTCCGCGGGACCTTGGGAACTGCTCCCGTCGGGTCCCGCCCGTGCGTGTGCGCGTGCGCGTTTTCTCCTCCTTCTACCTTTAAAAATGTGTTCGTAAAAGATAATTCCAAATACTGCTGGGAACAAAGGGGCTGTCTGGGAGGAGCCATGTTCGCTGGCCTGGCCTGGCCTAGTGGCTCCTGGGCAGCGGAGTCAAATAAATACGTGGAGGGGCCACCTCTGCACCCCATTTCTCTGCAGTGCCTTGACCGCTGGGGCCTCTGAGGGTTGCTTCAGCATCCGTCTAAGCTGGCATCTGCCCCTTCCTCGGGCGTCCTCACCCTCATCTGACACTTTGCAGCTGGTCTGGGGTTCCAGCGGGAGCTCTGGGGAAAGGACCGGGAGGTGAGCCTGGCGTGGGGCGGGGAAAGGGAAACCACACATTAGCTAGGGGGGTTCTGCTTCTTCCTAAGATAAGGCACTGACAGAAAATTTCTTAGGTAAAAGACTGCATAAGAATTTCTCGCCATTTACATAAAGAAATGTTGTCACCCATCAACGGTCCGTTTCTAGGCTCAGTTAGATACACCCCGAAAAGTGAAGCGCTGACCCCTCCAAGCTACGTGATTACCAGAAACACACAGGACTCATTCGGAGGCCACATGGCACGGCGGGAGAAGAGGAGGAAGACAGCCTGGCACAAAAGGGCATCGGACCGGGCGTTCTTCCAGCGTCTAAGAACGTGGCCCCCCCAGCGCCTCGTCAGACTGACAGGGCGGCTCGGAGTCCAGATCCTCTCGGCAGGCGGCCGCCACGGTGTGTCTCTCCCCGCTCTGGAGCTCGTGCACAGGCTGAGAAACGCTAAGCCGCAGCCGGGCCGGGCAGCGGCGCCCTCGCCTCCCCCTGCCGCAGTCTCCGCAGCGGCCTACTTCATGCTCTCAATGACGGCGATCTCCTCGCCCGCGCAGGGCGGCGTGAGCCCGTTCAGGTAGATGCTCTCGGCCTTGAGCAGCGGCGGCAGCACATCCCTCTCGCCGGCCAGCTGGTTCACGGACAGTGTCCTCCGGCAGGGCGTCAGCTCCTGGCTGTGGCTCCCGGCCAGCTCGGCCGACAGCTTGCGCTTGATGGACGCGGCCCGCTGGAACTTGTCGTAGATCTCCACGCTCAGCCGCCGCCTGGTCTCCTTGAACTCGGCCGTGACGTTGGCTGTCCACTCGGCGGCGTGGGCCCGGAACTCCCCCACCTGCAGCAGACAGAGACAAAGTGGGCAACAGCGCGTTTCCCTGCGAATCCTCTCATCGGAGGGGGTAAAGAGGGGCGCACAGCCCTCTGGCTCCCGGGGCGCAGGCACTACCTCGGTGCGCGGGGCAAGAGTCCGCCTTGCAGAGACCCAGCCGGAAGCGAACCCCCCAACGAGGCTCGGGAGGACAGACTGTGTCAGCGGCACCAGAGTGCCGATATCTTGGTGTGGTTTATACATACACATATATATGTAACATAAAATGTGCACTTTAACCGTCTTTAGGTACAATCCAATGGACAGAGCCGCGTGATCACCACCACCATCATTTCTCATTTGTTTTCATCACTGCACGAAATCCCAAGTCCCCCGAATCCCCTCTTCCTCCCCCCACAGCCCCATGTAACCTCGCAGCTACTTGCTGTCTCTCTGCAGCGGCCTGTTTTAGACCCCTCGCGTCGCTCAAGTACGCCCTGTTTGTGCTTTTGTGCCCGGGTCACTTCCCCCGACCTGGTGCTTGAAGTTCGCCCATGAATCCTGTCGCTGGCACGATGGCTGCTGTCAAAAGGCAGCATAGGGCCTCCCCGGTGGCTCAGCGTCTGAGCGCTGCGCTGTGGAGCTGTCGGCAGCGGCGACGCGAGTTCTACGCCCGGCTGGGGAGAACCCCATATGGTGGGGCGGACCTCTCCTGCCTCGCCCGCTGCTCCCCTCAGCAGTGTACTTCTGATCTGCCTGTTCTGCTCCCCACTCTGTCTCTGGTGAACCCTCTCGCTGCCCCACACCTCTGGCCTGTGCCCCAGCTTGTATGTAAAAAATAAATAAATAAAAAGGCAGCATATACCTTCTTAAAACATTGTGGTTTCTTTCATCTATAGTCGCAAGAAGCGCCCTGCTGCAGAAAAGGCGGCAGCAGCAGCAAGACCGAGGGCAGGGGCCGGCACGTGGGCCCAGCCCGCTGTGCGCCGGGCCACGGACCTGGCTTTAGAGCGATGGCCGTGAAAGAGTCGGACCCCGGCCCCACCAGTCATGCGCCACCGCGGCACTAGCGAGCTCTGAAGTGCAAATTTCAGGGCAGGCAGTGAGGCGTGAACTGGCAGGTCCACCTGAGGCCCACTTACACAGGGTGAAGTCCAAGCGACAGCGTCTCCGTGGACGACGGTGGAATCAGAGAAACGTCTCAACCTGTCTGAGACGCTTCATCCTCAGCTGCGGAGACCCCCTCCATCCCCTCCCCCCCACCCCCGGGATGCCGGCCGCGAGCCCGCTTCGGTGCCTACCACGTGCCACCTTATACTTCTCTCTGGAGGGTCAAAGCAACAGAAACTGCCAACTTCTAAGCACGTGCTCGTGTTTCCTCCACCTCTGTAAAACCTGTCTGTACTCTATGGAGAACAAATGCTCAACCCATAGGAAGCCTTCCAATCCTCCCCCTATCCAACCAGAATTGATCATCTGGAATGTTCCAGAGTCATCTCAGGGGCAGCATCTCCCCCATCTTCTTCTCTCTAGCACTCTGCTTGCAGCTGAGAGACCCACTGAAATCGCTTCTTGGGGGACAAGAGTTCTTTCTCGCCTGGCGAACAAATACCGCAGCTCTGGATATACTGAACTTTCCTTCACTCTTTGTTGATTTCTGCTTAAACTTTGACATGGGAAATGTAATTAATAGTCTCCGCTATGTGCTGAATGTTTGTTTCTTCCCCAGATTTATATGTTAAAATCCTAAGCCCTGAGGTAGCAGTGTTAGTCCCGGGGCTTCTGGAGATGCTCAAGCAAAGAGGTTGAGCGGAATGAACGAGATTGGGATCCCAGAAAGGACCCAGGAGCTCCCTGGCCTCTCCCCCTGCACATGGGAGGCACAGAGGGGGGTGAGAATGGACAGGATGGGCCCACACCCCATCGTGCCACTTCCCGCCTCCAGAACTCTGAGAGGGAGATGCCTCCCCGTTTGCCCTTCATCAGCCAACACCAGCCTGTGCGATCGTGTCACAGCGGCCGAAGGCACTAGAGCGGTTTCTGAATGTCCACGCGGCAGACCTGAATGGCAAGAGGGGGCAGACCTGGACATCTACGTTAATGTGACGTGTCCCTGCACTTGGGCAGTCATGGATAGGAATGTGTGAGAGTCGTGACAGTGACTGTGAGGGGTGACGTATGTGAATGCGTGAGGTGGGTGTGACTGTGTGTCAGTGTGTATGAACGCATGGCTGTGTGTGTGTGTGAGTGTGTGGGTGTGCCAGGTGTGTGGGGTGTGTCTGTGAGGTGAGTGTGCGCACACACCCCCACCATGGGGACTGCTCAGGGAGCTCAGGAAGTGGCGCCGGCGGATCAACCTCGGGCGACCACTCAGAGTCCCGCGCGCATTTGAGGCTCCACCGTCCGGTCCAGAACCTTCTATCTGTACCGTATCTCCGGACAAGAGTAATGCTGGTTACTGGTCCGTTCTGAAAACGCAAAGCAGGGAGAGCGCGAACCCTGTGGCACAGCCTGGCCACATCAGCCTTCCTCGTCGCGGGGCCGCGACGAGGGGCCGGTCACCCCGCTCAGCGCCCCCCACCCCCGCAAGCCGCCGGCGTCTCCTCCGCAGCACCACGGCCACCAGGCGCCTCTGGAGTGAACATTTACGTGGATTTTTTTTTTTTTTTGCTACCAAAAATAACCCCTCAGTGACCACCCCGGACCTATCTTTGCTAATATGTCCAAGAACTACTAGACGCGGAAACACGGGTCAGAAGACAGGACACTTGCTCTGCACAGCTTTAGAGGCAGGTTCCTCCCTTGAAATGTCCTTTCACTGACATTTTATTGCCACCTGTGCAGACTCAGGGCCACCAGGGATCCCCCCACGGGGCCAGGCTTCTCTGGGGAGCACTGTGATCTGCTCAGCACCAGCGTGGGGACTGAACTGCGCTGCCACCGGACGCTTTCTCATCCAGATGTGAAAGTACAAAAATACCTTGGAGAAGTCTTTCATATTTTATGTTGTAAAGAGAACAGAAAATGACTGCGTGCGAGTCTATTTCTGAATCATAATCCCACCTTGTTTAGGAGAGTATATTTATTACACTTCAAATTCCCGACACTTTACGACACCCCTGGGGGTGATAAGGAGCCTCTGATCTTCACATTTGTTTCAGGATCTTCCTCCTGTAAGTCTGGTGTCTCTGCCTTGGGCTGATCCTCACCAGAGCAGTCATTTCTTAGTAACAGAATATGCAACACAACCTAAAGAGAATTTTCAGTGTTCTCAGTCTGCAAAGTAATTAAATTGCAATTTGTAAGTGCTTGCTTGTATGACCTCAAAAGGGTCAGTAGGATTCTCTCAACATCCCCAGAGCAGAGGGCTCTCTTCCCAAACGTGTGCGGGGACCGGACACTGCGGGCCGCCCTGGAGGCAGGAGAAGCGCCCCCTCCCTGCGTGTGTTCTCTGCCTTCCCTAACAGAAGCAGCAATCAAGTCCTGAGTGTCTGCGCTTTTCCTAACTGGGGAAGTCACTGCTCCCCCTTTTGGGACCAGAAGAATGTAGTCTGGGGGTGATAATGAGGTATCCGTTCACCAGCAGAGCCCCTGCGACGAATCTCATCTTTACTCTCGGAACAAACATGAGGTCACCTCCTCCACGCCTGTCACGTGAGGGCTCCTGATCTCCGCCCTCAACAACCCGGTCCCTAACAGCAGGTAAATATCCCCCCGCCGCTCCATTATTCTTTAGAATTTACAGCCATGTTAACTTGTTCTATACTGTTAGCACCCACCCCAGGTCCGGCCAGCTCACAGCTGATTCGTGTGGACGAAAAGAGAATTCTGGAGCCTTCGGTATCTGTCGCGCCTCCAACGCTGAATCGGGGCTGGCCACAGGCAGAGCATCAGGCCGGGAGGCGGCAGCCGAGCCCCCTGGCCCCAGAGTGAGGCCACTGCGAGGGCAGAGCCCGGGAGCACCTTTTATGCCCACGCCTTGGCCCAGGGTCCGTATTTACACGCACATCTGTGCTCTTTGGCTTCTGGGCTCAACTGTACTCGAAGGTGCCCATGCCCTGGTCATGCCTCTCAGGCCCGCACATCCATGTGGGTAGCAGCCCAGAAGGAACGCAAGGCCACAGGTGCCCTCGTAGAGGCCAGCAGCGGGAGGGCGGGGGAGGCCTGAGCCGCTCCGCTCGGCTATGTGTACGCACAGGTCAGCCAGTTGTTTCTGCCTCGCTCACCTGTCTGATGCCGTTTGGGCTCATGCAGCCCAAAGCGAAACCAAAGGGGCACAGGATGATTTCCTTTGCACCCCACAGGGATTTTTAAAGATTTATTTTATTTATTTATGCATATAAGAACTGGGCGTGTAGGCCAGAGGTGTAGGGGGTGAGAGGATTCACCAGAGACAGAGTGGGGAGCAGAACAGGCGGATCCACTGAAATCCACTGCTGAGGGGAGCAGCGGGGAGGCAGGAGAGGTCTGCTGCGCCCTGTGGGTCAGCTCCCCGGCCGGGGATCGAACTCGTGCTGCAGTGGCTGCCAATAGTTTCATAGGGACTAGATTTAACCCCTTGTGCCACCAGGGAGGCCCCACCGCACAGTTTTTATCAACTGCATTTCAAGACTGATTTTCTCCAAACAACTCTGCAAAATGCCAACGACATGCTTTTCCAGAAGCGTAAAGCCCACGTATGAGGAGAGGTGTGCTCGCGCTTTTCTTCCCTCTCGTCTGTTTCTGAGGCAAGCTCCTGCGAGACAGGAAGCCCTGATGCCCCCCTGCCTTCTGAGAAGAGACCGGATTACAGGTGAGTGTCACCAGAGGTGCCCTCTCTACATGGCAGAGGCTCGGTCTCTGGCTCCCTGGGGCTGCCGGCTACACCACCGCTGAGAGTCAGCTAAGACGCCAGGGGCTCTGTGATCGTAGAGCACGTACTCTGTGAGTCCCGTGTCTAGAAAACATAACAGCCACAGGAGGTGCAGCGTTCTTTGTTTGCACTCTGCTGTCTTTCCGTGGAGAACCCTGTGAAACACCTCAACTTTAGAATCACCTTGAAGTGGAAAATGTCACGGTGACCTGATGATTAAACTGAAATGATGTAGAGGGAAAGTTTGAGGGAACAACTGATATGCGTTCTCAAGGCCACAGGCACCCTGATTCATGCATTCCCAATTGCCCATACCCCTTGCTTTAGTCAATAAATGCTCTGTAACCTAGTTGCTCAGGCTCAGACTTTGGAGAAGGATCTCCTCCATCCTGCCAGTGTAAAGACCTTCCCTCCTCCTCTCTGAGTGATGCCTGCTTCCCTGATGGAATTCTGCTGCAACAATGTGACCACCACAATTTATTTACCTTAATCCTCTCTCTTGCTGGCTCCTTGGAGCCACCCACAGCTCAGTCCTGCCAAATATTCTCGCCCTGCATGTATTTCCACTAAATCAGAAAACTAGTGTCTCTGCTCCAAAGCATCACGGCTGCCCCTTAGCTTTGAAATTCTACAATACTTTTTGTAGAGTCTGGCTTTGGGTCATTAACAGGTGAATAGTAAGCAAACATTGCTAATATTCAAAATCGACCATTTCCGAAGATGACTATCTCAGCTACGTTGTCCCAATTATTTGCAGGAAGTAGAGTGAAAATTTGGGGTGTGATTGGAATCTGGTGGTTATCACTCTGCTGGTCCTCTGGGGGAAAAGAGCGACTCAAATTTTCTTCCCCTTAACACCCCTTCCTCCAAATCGCTTCCCCCGACTCCCTCCCTCCACAGGCTCACTCATGCCCAAGGCCAGGTTGCCACAGTCCGACAACCTCGGCTGGTCGCTCTCTCCTACAGCTCTTACACTGCGGTATCTACCTTTTCTATTCTGAGTGACTTTTTTCCTCGAGTCATCTGCAGTCAGCGATGGATGAAAACCACTTCTTACTGTTTATCCAGTCCCTTCCAGGGGAGCCATAACAGCATGAGAAATGCCTGTCTGAAACGCTGTATGGTTTTACAAGGACTTTCCAATGACGGGCAGCTATCTCAAGTATTGGATGGTAACTGAAAAGAGTTTCAGCTGGTCTTTAAAAAAAAGTATGTGCAGGGCCTCCCTGGTGGCGCAGCAGTTAAGTGCTGAGCAGTGGAGCTGTCGGCAGCGGCGACGCGAGTTCGATGCCTGGCTGGGGAAATTCCTACATGGTGTGGCAGATCTTTCCTGACTCGCCCACTGCTCTCCTCAGCAGGGTATTTCCATCGATCTGCCTCTTCTGCTCCCCACTCTGTCTCTGGTGAACCCTCTCGCCGCCCCATTCCTCTGGCCTGTACCCCAGCTTGTATGCATAAATAAATAAATCTTAAAAAAAAAAGTACATGCAGAGCCAATCTCTGGTTTTGATGTGGGCAGAGTGTCATGGATAAAGAACCCTTTCTCTGAAGCGAAGATGAGCATTTAATGCCCATTAAGTAATTTTCTTTACTAGAAATAAAAATAAAGAGGTTTACCTCATCTTTGACCAATGCTCTTTTCCCTTCCCCTTTTGACTGTGGGAATTTAATTTGCTTTTCTTGGTTCATAGATGCTTATATACCTAATGACTTGAAAAAAGTGAAATATTAAAAGCATGCAGTCGAGCTGAAAGAATTCCTTTGGTTAAATTTGTAAAAATAACTCGAAGCCTACTTTGCATTCTAATTTCAGAGGTTGCCTAGACTATCGTTCCTGGCAATTATCATTAATTCATTTTCTGAAGTATTGACATTTTATTGTACTGTTGAACTGTACTGTTAAAAAGAACAATTCAAATTATTCTCTTCGCCGACCAGGTTCAAAAAAAAAAAAAAAGCCATCTAAAAGGATTACTAAGTAAGGCATTATCTTGACAGAAGGGTACATGATGTTTTTCTCTGGTTTTCAGGAAAGTGTATGTAATATTCATAAGGTCTCTAATCTAAACTGCTTTTTTTAGTTCACAATTTCTTTACTTCTTAATACCACACATATTAACATAATTGTGTAAAGATTAAGTACAATAGTTTTAATACAGTGTCAAAAAATAATAATTCTAATACCAAGATTTGAAATAATATCTTTCTTCTAAACATTTAGAGTGTACAAGGCTTCTTGCCCTCACAGTGAAGTGGGGCTGCAAAGTCGCTCGCTGTGGAATAAACAAAACTTCTCCATTTTTGTCCAGTAGTGCGGTCCTCGAGTTGCTGAGAAACCTGGACGTTCTCCCCACCAGCCTGTATTGGGTTTATTTTAAACAATCCATTTTAGGGAACTCCCTGGTGGCCTAGGGATTAAGTCTCAGAGCTGTCACCGCTGCAGCCCGAGCTCTATCCCCAGCCAGGGATCTGACCCACAGGGCACAGCAGACCTCTCCTACTCCCCTCTGCAGTGGATTTCAGTGGATCTGCCTGTTATGTTCCCACCTCTGTCTCTGGTGAGTCCTCTCAACCCCATGCACCTCTGGCCTGCACCCCATTTCTTCTACGCTAAAATAAATAAAATCTAAAAAAAATAAAAGAAACCGTCCATTTTATGGAGCTCATCCAACTCTCATTCCTAACACCATATAAATTAACTGATTTTTTTAAAAGATTTATTTATGCATACAAGCTGGGGTACAGGCCAGAGGCATAGGGCGGCGAGAGGGCTCACCAGAGACAGAGTGGGGAGCAAAACAGGCAGACCAATGGAAACACACTGCTGAGGGGAGCAGCGGGCGAGGCAGGAGAGGTCTGCTGCGCCATGTGGGAATCTCCCCTGCCGGGCATCGAACTCACATCACCGCTGCCGACAGCTCTACAGCACTGCCCTTAACCGCTGCACCACCGGGGAGGCCCAACTGATGTATTTTTTATAAAATCGTACACAGTCTTATATGAATTAGAATAAGTAGACATGTTTGTGGGTTTAATGTGGAAACTATGATGAGGGACGGTAATGGTGGGGGAATCAGCTGTTTAAATTCTTAAAGGTGTGTAGCCGTGTAAAAATGACCAAGTCAAAAAAAAACCGATTCAAGGGGTAGAGTAAGGATTTAAAAGCATTTGCCCCAAAGTACACTTAACAAAATCTAAACATGTAGTGATGTTTTAGAACTCACCCAGGAGCCCAGGGTGTGAGGTGGCTGCCAGTGGGGGGGCAGACCCCCATGAATGGTGGAGGCCGCCCTCCCTAAGCCCGGAGCTCTGCCGGCTCGTTCTGCAGAGATGAGGCTGGTGGTGCGCTCGTGCAGTGATACAAGCTGCTGGATTGCCACCGACTCAGCCAAGCTAGGGGCACAGCCAGCTGTCACCCCGAAAGAGGCTGGGGCTTACCCCGACTGAACAAAGGCCGCCAGTCTGCCTCTCTAGTTTCGTCTACCCAAGGCTTATGAGTTATAATTCGGGGCAAAACGCCTCTGAATGTGAGGAGACATGGGAAGCTTCCATTGTGCAAAGAAAGCCAGAGCTGGGCTACAGCAGCCCTTCCACAAAAGCTGGGGGCACATGCTCCCCCTTGTCGGGGGCAGCCAGGCTGTCCAGAACATCTACTCACGGGACCTAACGGTACAGAACTCTAGCGAGAGAGAGAAAACGTACGGGTCCCCTTCCTCCTACTCTGCTCGCCAGGCAGACTGACTTTCATACCCAGCACTGTGACATGACCTTGTGCTTTAGAGAACATGATTTGAGCTATTTTGGCTTTGTAGCCACTGAACAGAGAGATGAGTTCTAATGGGCTTCTATTATACCTGGTCTGGGTACTTGATAAAGCCTGTAGTACATCAAGTACTAAGTGGGCACGGAATCATGAGGAGGGCAAGGAGAGGCAGGAGAGGCGATGGTGCTGCCTCCCAGGTTCCTTTCCAGGGTGACTTGGTGGTTTTGATTTGACCCTGAGCTAAGTGAACGGGCTCATCATCTCCCGCCTTACCCACCGCCAGGCTGAGTGTGGTCCTGGCCAGGGGGTCTGGGCCTGATCTTCACAGAGCAACTCAAAACTCTCCCTAGTCCCAAGTCCCCTCTCACCAGCCTCCTTTCTTTTCCTTCAGATGGAAACACTGGTTGGGTTGCTTGTGCATTTATTTAACTTATGGAAGGTGGAAAATTCCAGAAAAAGAGAAAAACAAGAGGGAATTAACCAATTGTTCAGTTTAAAACTCTAGCTGAAAATCTCCTCAAACTACTAGATTGTCCAACAGGAGACAAGCCACATATACAACTGCTTTTGGGGGCAAAATAGACAGCTCCTCAAGAGGTCCCGTAAACAGTGTGGGGAGCTCTCGTGGCTGGCGGTGGATGTGCGGGACACGCTTGGGGACAGCAGCCAGGCTCGAGGCAGCAGCACAAACACACATGAATACCAGGAGTGGCCGAGGGCTCACCAGCAGGTTGGGGGTGCACAGGCAGATGAGGGGAGGGGCGTGGTGAATATTTATCAAATATTAAATTCTAGAATTTTGATATTTCCCAAGACCTTTTTAAAAAAATTTTGTTATTATAGCTTTTTTGTATTTTATTTATTTGTATTTATAGCTTTTATATTATTGTGTATTCCCCGTCAGCTCCCCACCACCAATTCACCCATGAAGCATTACCATAGTCCCTTGTGCTCTTTTCTCCCCCATTTTGAGACCTTATCCTCCCCCTGCCCCTCGCTGAATGTCTCACTTTTATTTGGTTCCCCTATATTCCTGCTATCAGTGAAACCATTCGATATTTTTCTCTTTCTTTCTGGCTTATTTCACTGAGCACGATCCCTTCTAGCTCCACCCATGTTGCTGCGAATTGTGGTGTGAAAACCCAGGCAAAACACTACACGACATACATTGCAGTAACATCTTCAAAGACACATCCCCCAAAGCAAAGAATGTGAAGGAAAAATGAAGGAAAAGATAAAAGCTGGGATTACATCAAACTAAAAAGCTTCTGTACAGCAAAAGAGACATGATCAAAACAAAGAGACACCCAATGGATTGGCAGAAAATTTTTGCACTTCCTAAAGGACTGATCACAAAGATTTACAAAGAACTCACACGGCTCAACAATAACAAAGGTAACAAGCCAGTCAAAAAATGGGCGGAAGAGCTAAAAAGACACTTCTTCAGGGAGGAAATGCAAATGGCCAACAGGTATATGAAAAAATGTTCAACATCACTTGTGATCAGGGAAATGCAAATCAAAACCATGAGACATCACCTCACACCAGTGAGAATGGTGCATACTAAAAAAACAGGCAACTACAGATGTTGGCAAGGACGTGGAGAAAAAGGAACTCTCCCAAGACCTTTTGCAACAACATTCTGAACTACGGGCTTTTGACTGTGAGTGTGGAGTAAAATACCCTGGGAAATGACCCTCATAGCTCCCTCTCTTGTTCCCTCGCAGACAAGAAAGCAAAGGCTTCAGCAGACTCGGAGTGTGGCAGCTACGCAGGCAGGTTCTGCCTGTGGAAACCTGGGTTTGTCAACATTCTCTAGTGGCCCAGGGGCCAGAAAGGAGATCTGAAGGTAGGACACCTGGCCTTGAGTCCTCTACAGGTCAGGGAAGAGATTAATCCCAGCATGGCTCTCCTCCTCTCCATGTATCTTTAAGTCAAGATAACCTAGGAAGCTGAGAGATCTAAGCTGGTAGATGACCACATCCCACCCCCTACGGCCCCCTGAAGGAATAACTACCTTTTCTCTTTTTTTATATCGATGACTTTTTTTATATATCTCTATCTAAACTACACTCAAACTTGTGATTGCTGGAATTGTTCTCACAAAGGAAAATCTGTGGGGCTGCTTCCTGGGTTGAATCTGTGCTTTGATTACCTAGTAAACTCTTTGTCCAACTATTACTGAACTTTATTCCAGTTAATACAACTTTAGAACCTACGCTTTCGACCATAAGACCCCACAGTTTATTAGAAAGGTAGGGGTTTATAGGCAACTTCAAGTTTACAATACTTCCTCTGCTTATTTTTTTTTGTTTATGATTTATTTTTTATTTATGCATACAAGAGCTGGGATGTGGGCCAGAGGTACAGGAGGGTGTGAGGATTCACTGGAGACAGAGTGGGGAGCTGAATAGGCGGATCCACTGAAATCCACTGCAGAGGGGAGTAGTGGGGAGACAGGAGAGGTCTGCTGCGCCATGTGGGTCAGCTCCCTGGCTGGGATCAAACTTAGGCCGCAATGGCTGCCCATAGCTTCATGGTGCTGAGACTAATCCCTGCGCCACCAGGGAGGCCCCCCTGTTTATTCCTAAGGAAGAAGTACTGTCTCAGGAATTTCAGCTTTAAGCTATTATTTTTTTAACAGTAAGCATTATTTCTCAGAATTCCATTCCTGATAATATTTGTAAAATTGGGTGAATTTTTTCAAAAGGCTGAATCTGTTTATTTAAAATAAAATGTTCATTGCAGTACTTTTCACAGTAGCCAAGTTATAGAAACCCTCTAAGTGCCCAAGGACAGATGAGTGAATTAAGATGTGAAATAAGTAGATGTACATTCATCCGAAATACCACTCAGCAATAAAAAACAAGGGTAACTTCTGCCGTCAGTGACAGCATGGATGGAGGGAACGATCTAAGAAAAACAGTAGAAACGGGTACTACGTGCTTTCACTTATCTGTGAATAACAGATGAGTTATTAATAACAGAACAAAGCATCAGTCAAACCAAACCAAAACAACCCTTAGAAATCTGACTGTAGGGCCTCCCTGGTGGCGCAGCGGTTAAGCGCTGCGCTGTGGAGCTGTGGGCAGCGGCTACATGAGTTCGATCCCCGGCCGGGGAGATTCCCACATGGTGCGGCAGACCTCTCCTGCCCCGCCCACTGCTCCCCTCAGCAGTGTATTTCTGATCTGCCTGTTCTGCTCCCCACTCTGTCTCTGGTGAACCGTCTCACCGCCCCACACCTCTGGCCTGTACCCCAGCTTAAATAAATAAACCTTAAAAAAAATAATTAAAAAAAAAAAAAGAAAAAGAAATCTGACTGTAGGGCCTGCCTGGTGGTGCAGTGGGTTAAGTCTCGGCACCTTGAAGCTATCCAGAGCCACCGCAGCATGAGTTCGATCCCCGGCCGGGGAGATTCCCATAGGGCGCAGCAGACCTCTCCTGTCTCCCCGCTGCTCCCCCAGCAGTGTACTTCAGTCGATCTGTCTGTTCTGCTCCCCACTCTGTTTCTGGTGAATCCTCTCACTGCCTACACCCCAGCTTGTATGCATAAATAAATGAATCTTAAAAAAAAAAAAAGGAAATCTGATTGTAAAACTGAGGCTATGGGGGGAGAGAAAAGGAAGCGAAGAAAGGAGGGGGCCCAATGGGGTGGCGGGGGAGGGGGCCTCGGGGGGGGGGTGGGTAGCAACACCTGAAGAGGTGGGCACCTCTATTTCTGAACCATGTGAGTTTTAAACCAATTTTACCTTAATAAAACAAAAGAAGAATGTTCTAACTCCATCATGTTTCATCAGATCTCCTTCAAAACACGAGTGACGTCTCCACGGCGTGGAAAGGGCATCTGAACTGGTAACACAGAGAGTGGGAAGACCGTGTGAAGCTGCCGGCTCCCCACAGGCCGTGGTGGGTGGCAAAGCCTCCTGCCTCCGATGTGAGACCTTGTGAGGCCTTTCCTTTCTGACAGACTTCGGCCCACCTGCTGCCTCAGGGCCAGGAATGCTTGCGTTCAGTCAAGCCTCAAGGTCTCCAAGCACATCCCTCTCAAGCGACACAAAGTACAGCGACTTTGGGTTTGGGCCTGAACCAAGAACAGTGACATGGCCCTGCTCTGAAGCCACCGGCCACGATGCTGTGTGGCTAATGCTTGAGGGGATGTTTCTCTTCCTTCTGGAGATGCCGATGACCTCAGCGCCTGATGCACCCCCAAGGGGCATCTTAACTGGTAACACAGAGAGGAGCCAGTCCAGAAATGCCATCAATAATCCTGGGGCCAACTAGCCCTAGGTTCCCCAGCAACCCCTGGACCAACGAATGAAGAAACTCCCCATGCCTGTCTGCCCCCACATTTTTTCTTTTCCATATAACCCCCCTGCACTGGCCACTCAGGGAAGAGTGCTGACTGCCGCTGTCCCCAGGCAGCACACTGGCTAATCACACCCTTCTTTGTGGAAAAATCTCTCCATCTGGCTTTTGACCAGATTCAACCAGTTAGGGACCTGGTTAGGTCAGTAACAACGTTACGTGGAGCCATGCATGTAGCACAAACACAAAATCCAGGTTAGAGCCCACAGTGCATAAATAATCAGCGCTCTGGCATCTGTCAGTGTGTGAAACTGTCCAGGGTAGTGCTTCTCTCCCAGCTGTTGACTCAAATTACTAAATGATCCATTTGGTTCTCAGATAGACCATTTCCAAAAAAGCACATTCCTGCTAAGTTCCAATGGGAGAAGAAAACCTGTGCTATTTGCAATTAACAACTGTTTTGAAACCAGCATTTTTGAGCAAAGTTTTTTAATTAAAAAAAAAGCAGAGGATTATTTAGCATTATGCATTAAAGGCAATTATATTTTCTAATTGGAGAGCCTGGAAAAACACTGATCCCTCTTTTAGAATTCCACATGGGTTTAATTTCACGGTGGGAAGGACACAATCCCCTCGGCTCCTCCCTCTTTACCCTACGCCACTAAACCCCACCGGCCCGCAGAAGCTGGCATCTCACAAGCCAGGCACTCCGCCTGCGTGTTCTTCCCGCATACATTTCATTCACCTTCCAATCAGCGAATTTTCCATTTTACAGAGCTTAGAAAATTTGAAAGTATGAAGAACCTTCTGGATAAGATCCCTAGTGTTTAAACTCGAAACAACTGCTCTAAGCAGGATTTCACACAGGGCTGGGGAGACTCTGACGCGGCAGTGGGAAGTAATAAGGCCAATTATTCTAAAACAAAACAAAACCAACGACAGAAATATTACAATTGCCAAGAACTCATCACAATGGAATAAAAATGAAATTTTCTTCTGTCGATCTGCCGAAGTTTTGGAATAACTTTTGATGTAGTTTCTAGCTTAGTAGCGTCCAGCCCTGTCCTCTGTCTCTCAGTAATCGTTACATTTTTTTTTTACTAAAACACGAATAACTTTTAGCCTATTGAAAAGCCTAAGCAGTTTGCATATTAAGCTATTTCATTATGAAATTAGTCATTCCTTAACTATTAATTATAATTTGTATCTGGGGCCTCCCTGGTGGCGCAGCGGTTAAGCGCTGCGCTGTGGAGCTGTCGGCAGCAGCGATGCGAGTTCAACGCCCGGCCAGGGAGATTCCCACATGGCGCAGCAGACCTCTCCTGCCTCACCCGCTGCTCCCCTCAGCAGTGTGTTTCTGTCTATCTGACTGTTCTGCTCCCCAGTCTGTCTCTAGTGAATCCTCTCACCGTCCCACGCCTCTGGCCTATACCCCAGCTTGTATGCATAAATAAATAAATCTTTAAAAATAAATAAATCAATCAAATAAAAAAATAAAAAATTATAATTTGTATCTATAAGCAGTAAAATAATGAATAAAAACCACCAAAATAAGTACACTTTGGTCCCACTGAAAACATTAAAAAATAAGCAAAATTAAAACCTTAGCTCTGCTTTGATAGTGAAGAAAAACCAGCCCTTAGTTCTTTTTACACTGAAGTACAAAATATGCTAATACTGAAAATATGCATTTAAAAAAACACCCTTTTTATCTTAAATATCCAAATTTTCCTTAATTCTGAGTTTACCGCTTCCTTTGAATTCTCATTTATCACCATACGTTCTCACTAGTTCATCTTAACAAGACTTTATTAAGCACCTATTATATACAAAGACTGCTTTGCCTGATTAGGATGAAGAAAGAGCAAACATTCTTTCACTAGGAAGAGAATTAGCAAACACCGCCCAACAGGAAGAGACACAGGCATAAAGAGTGAGACCTAACAAATGTGTAATGACACAGAATGCTGGAAGTTGGTGAATATGATGAAATCGTGGAGCAGGGCAAAGAGAATCAAGATGCTGAGGGCAGGGGCTGCCAGCTTTAGCAGGATGGTCAAGGGCACAGCTCTGCAACCCAGGAAAGGATAACCGTGCCCCGCTCCCACCACCCCCCTCGCATCATTCTCAATGTGCGAAAGAAGAAAGCCCACTGAGGCCAAAGATCTTTAAAAAATCACTGTACAAATTCTTAAGCTAAATTCAACTGTCAAGATGTGCTAGAATATCCTTTCCTCTTCAGTAGGTGCCAGAAACAGGAAAGAGGTGAGCTTCAGGGCCAACAAGTCTTTTAAGTTGAAAATGTAAAAAGTTATAATATTGGGGCCTCCCTGGTGGCGCAGCGGTTTAGCGCTGTGCTGTGGAGCTGTTGGCAGCAGTGACGCGAGTTCAATGCCCCGCCGGGGAGATTCCCACATGGCGCAGCAGACCTCTCCTGCCTCGCCCGCTGCTCCCCTCAGCAGTGTGTTTCTGTAGATCTGCCTGTTCTGCCCCCTGCTCTGTCTCTGGGGAGCCCTCTCGCCACGTCTCTGGCCTATAGCCCAGCTTGTATGCATAAATAAATAAATCTTTAAAAAAAGTTATATTTATAATTTTTGATGAGTTTATCTTGACAGGAAAGAATTTTCTCCCCTAAAGTTGTTTCTGGAAGGGCAAATTGTTTTCAGTATTTAAAATGGAAATTATTAAAAAAAAAAATAAGACTTTGATGATGTTAGGAAGGGAGCAGGCAGAGGCGGGGGCAGAAGAATTCCTGCTGGAGGGACCAGTACAAGCAAAGGCCCTGGGGCAGGGGCTGCCTGGTGGGGAGGGACACAGCGGTAGGGAGGCTAAAGCAGAGCGAGCAAGGGGGGAGGAAGCAGTAAGAGGAAAAGCCAGAGCAGCGGCAGCAAAATCAAATTTGCTTATGGACCTTTGTTGCTGTTTCCCAGATGTTAACTTTCACTTTGAGAAAAGCAAGGAACCATCAGCAGCTTTCAGGCAGAGAAATGACAGACTATGACCTGTCTTAAAGGATTATTCTGGCTTCTCAGCTGAGAATAGATTTTACATGGTGTCAAGGAGAAAGCAGGCAGGCCAGTTAGAAGGTTCTGGGATACTCCAGGTGGAGCTAAAGGTGGCCAGAAAAGAGGAGGCCGAGAAGGTGTGAGGAGGCTGGATTCAGGAGGCACTTTCTCGCCAGTGCTGGAGGACTGGGGCCTTTTCTGGATCGATGCAATGAGACTGAGGGCAGATGGGGGAGGAAGCGAGGAGTCGCCACCCAATCTGGTTTAGTGATTCCATTTTGACCTGGGTGGCACACACGGCACCTTCTTCACCTCTCCCGCAGAGCCTGCGTGGTGGTGATTAGCACAGGCCCAGACAACCCTGCTTGCCTAGGAACTTCTCCTGCAGGGCAAATCTGTGATGTTTTTATATCTGTATTCTCAATACCCAGGAAAGGGCTGGCATCCCTGGCAACCAAAATTTGTTTGACGAATAAGCCGATTAGCTGTGGATGAAGCCACCTGTGCTGTGCTGCTCCTTTGACGGGTGAGGCAGCCGGTCAGAAACATCACGTCAGGCTGTCCTTGTTTGTCCTATGCGCAAACTTAGGGTGCACTGCCTTCTGGACAATTCACACTTATCAAGCTCCAATCCACCACGAGAAGCGCAATTTTCATCCTGCCCTACTTATGTATGTCTGCGCAGGCTTTATTGTTCATCCAGAAATGTGTGCAGAACACAAAGCAGTAGTCATTATAGTTATATTTGGAATACATCTGACAGCGGTCTCTCAAAAAAAAAAAAATATATATATACATATCATCCTCTACTCCTACTGTGTCATTATTTATGGCATAAAAATTCCCCTACCCTCAGTAAAAGAAATAACTTCTCGCAAATAGGCACCAGGAAATTGAAATGACCAGAGACATTCCAAGCTTTAGAATTTGTGAGAAATTTCATGAAAGACAGCATCATTTTTATACCCACAATCTCCAATATGGAAATAAATGTCTTTGTACCATAAGATTTCCCAATATGATTTTCTACCTAGCCTCAGCGTCGTATTTCAGACAGTACACTTTGTAAAGTCTAACGTGGACGTCAACAAATTGGTCTGTTTTGGGTTGAGTGAGAGCCTCCATCCACAGTCTACTTTGCCGAAAAGACGGCTAAGTGCCGCTTGATAAAGACAAGACGCATCCAGCAAGGCCAGAGGGCTGTGAAGGGCCAGGTGGAGGGGACAGACACCTCTAAGAGGTGACACTTCTTACTCCATTTTGTCCTTCTAAATCTAAAGGCCAAAGCCTCCAGGTATTTTAGGGGTCATAAGCATCCTAATATTCTGGAGATAGATGCCCTCCGTCATGAAAGTAACTAGTGTGGGAGCTTGTCTGTCCTTTAAGCGCAGACAGGTAAGTCAGGCCCTTTCTGATTGTGCTGAGAAACGACTGACCTAAGGAAGCAATCTACTGGGGACACTTCAGACTAAGAATCCACTGCCACATTTAAGAATCCGGAAGGAGGGCCTCCCTGGTGGCCCAGCGGTTAAGCGCTGCGCTGTGTTGCTGTCGGCAGCGGCAAGGCGAGTTCGACGCCCAGCCAGGGAGAGTCCCACGTGGCGCGGCAGACCTCTCCTGCCTTGCCCGCTGCTCCCCTCAGCAGTGTATTTCTGATCTGCCTGTTCTGCTACCCGCTGTCTCTGATGAACCCTGTCGCCGCCCCACGCCTCTGGCCCGCACCCCAGTTTGTATGCATAAATAAATAAATCTTTAAAATAAGTAAATAAAAAAAGAATCTAAACAGCTGTCTCCATCGGGGAAGCGCCTTCCTCTGGTGTGATGAGCAGATGCCTGCAAAATGCCCCCAGCAAGGGTCTGAGAAACAAGATGGCCAACTGGAGGCGGACACTGGACCCAGGGGCCATGCTGTCTCATGACCCAGCATGAAGTTTTCCTTTTCTGCTCTGTAATTCCCTAAAGGCACCCTCACGCCTTAGATAAAAATGTAAAATTTTCAGTCTTGTATTGGCTGTATTATGGGGAACAGACTAGGGCTGGATATCTGTGACTACAGTAAAGTTGATAGCCTGGCTCCAGAAAGTTTCAGTTCCAAGAGAAGCAGAATCCAGAGCTGTGATGGGGAAAGGCCAGTGACCGATGCAAGAGGGACAGGCTGGTGAGTGTAAGGTGGACGTCAACAAATTGGTCTGTTTTGGGCTGAGATGAGATCCTCCATCCACAGTCCACATGTAATCAAAATAGAATTAGAACGTTTAGCCAAGAAATGAACAAAGACGACCCGACACGTCTAGCTTTCAAAAAGTGATTCTGCCTAATGTCTACGTTCTAACCAGATGAAATTGTGATTGATAAGGTCAAAAATGTGACTGTTAAGGTCAAAAGTAGCCAAATGTCAATAGTTTCATCTGGTTCAAAAATTATATAAGGATCTCCTGATCTCTCATATCTGTGGTTACTTTGATGTTATGCATGAGTTTTATACAGTATCAGTTCACGTTTCTTTCTTCTGGAAAGTTCATGCATAAAACATAATCAATATCCTTGACCCAATTCTGAATGAGTACATAATTCTGAATGAGTGCAGAGATTGCCTTTTTACAGGAACAAGAAAATCTGGCCTCTGCACAATTTAAAGCCTATCTACACTTTTCATAAAAGGCAAGTTGGCTTATTTTATTTCAGCACTGAACTTGAGGCATCTATGTTAAGGAAATCACTAGCGAATACGAAATTAAATACATGCCGAAAATGTAATATCTTAAGTAATATAGATGCAGAGACTAGAGTTAAGCCCATTAGCATCTGCAAACTAACAAAATTCACCCGACGGGTGAATGGCGTGGTTCGTAAAGTTTCCATCCCTCAAGTGATTATTACTTTAATTCTATCCTTGAATTAGAGCATTAGCGTTTGTGTGTCTTACTGGTTCACTGGAAAGGAGAGGTTAAATCTAGAAAAAAACAGCCCCTTAATTTTAGTGGTTTAGCCCAACATGGGCCAATCTCTCACCGGCGCTAACTGTGCCATGTGGTGACTGGGGCCCAGGACACCCCCAGGCCCCAGGATCTCCTCCCCACTCTGCTCACACCAGCTCTGCCCCACGCTCTCGCAGGCCACAAGCACCCCCAGGGCGCAGCGGCCACAAGGAGCAGGATTCTGACCCGTCGGGAGCAAACGGCGGGGCAGCGCGAAGACACACTCTTCCCTGAGGAGGCGCAGGCCTTCGTTCCTGTCTGCACCCCGCAAATCCCCGTGCGCGCCTCCTGCCCGCAGCACGAGCACACGGCTGGGCAGAGCTGGCCCCCCACACCTCTGCCAGGGCGCCCCCACAGCACGACCCCCCCCCAGCGTGAGGAAACGACGCGATTCGATTCAAAATGGTGCCTCCTCCCCACTCACGGCTTCAGCCAACCACAAACATCCTGCAGAAAGACACGTCTGCGACGTGCGGCTCAACACAAACCCGTCTTTGGCTCCATCTTTGAAAACACGCGTTTCCGTAGCAAGCGCAGGTCCGAGCTGCTGTAAAACGTGACTGATGTTGGCCTGAATCGAGCCAGCTCGAGACGCTGAAGCGAGGCCGAGGGGCAGTCTGTGGGGGAGGTTCGCGGCCCCAAGACAAGGCCTCAGAACAGAAGTCTCAAGCAGTCAAAAGAGGGATGGTTTTATATCTTGATGCATTAAGTTCCCTTAATGTGCTCTCTAACTAAAGAAAATAAAATCACTTATAAAGTGCTTTGAGGGAAACGCTATTATTTTCCTATTATGAATAAGTGAATAGAAAAAAAATTACTCTGAATTTTCATGACCAGATGACATTCTGTGAAATACTAGAAGCAAAAAGATGTTATAATTTACGAACAGTGAAGATTCAAACTAAAAACTAAAAAAAAAAAAAAAAAAAAAAAAAAAAAAAAAAAAAAAAAAAAAAAAAAAAAGAATCAACCCCATGTTTCTATTTTTTAAGATAACTGAGACTGAGCTATACTCTCCATGAATGACAGGAAAAATACAGATGGAGTCTAATTTTGTTCAGACATCAGGACATGAGAAAATCAGTGGGTCAAATTCAAGAGAAGAATGAAGGGAATAGTAATCTGGGCAGGCTTAAAAACATTTAATACAGAAAGATGCAGTTGGCGACAGAAAACTGTGCAGAGAGACACGGTTTGTGGTGTGGGGTTTAGAGCAATGACTGACCATAAAATTCATTTACAGTTTACACACGTACAGTCACTGCTGCCTGAAAGCAAACCTTAAGTCTTGTATTGTTTTTTTGTTCTTTCACTTTTATTCTCCTTTCCAACTGCTTGTTCAGTAGATAGGCAATGACTGGCTGGGCTGAGGTTGGGACTGGACACAGAAGGAACCTTCTCCTTGGCACAACTAGGTAGAACCAAAGAGAGACCAGCACACAAGCCTAATCTGATTCCTCTGAATTTTCCCCATAGCACAGTCCTATGGGTCAAGAAAGAAGGTCCCCTAATATGCCTGAGTTCTAATAGCATGAAGCTGATTCTACTTTCTTTCTTTCTTACTCTTTGGCCAAGAAAGAGTTACCTGCATTAAAATATGAATCCGAGAAGTCTATGGCCAAGGTACACTGTACCCATAGTCCAATGCCAGCCACTTAAAACTAGCTTGGAAAAAAATCCTGACTGGCTGCCATGATGTGAAGCAATGTTACCTCAATCTTAAAAAAGAGAAAAATGCTGAACTAAATAGCAATGTCCCCCTCAAAAATGTGTTAGAATCAAAGCAATAAATTATATGCTCCCTGAAGCAAAGAAAGGAAGAGAGGGAAGAAAATGGTAAAACTAATCAAGATCTAAGTACCTTCTTACCCAAGTACCTTCTTATCCTTTCTCTATCTCTAGTATAACAACGGCAGCAACAAAATGAAAAACAAAAACAAAAATCATAAAGACCAGTGAGGAAATACACCATGTCTGGCATGGTCCCAGTAAAGAGACCGGCCCAGAACTCCAGCTCCCGGAACCAACAGCATTCGCCAGATAGTCCTCAGGAAATGTTTCTTAATAAATGCATAAATGAATGATTTAGGAGTGAATTTGACTTTGAACACCTCCAGCATTTCCCTCTTCTGCCCTGACACCATTCCACAGCCCACCTCTGTCTGCATCACCGCCTCATAGGGTGGATCACGCAGGCACACTGCTCACCCATAGGGGGCGCTGGCTCCCAGCTTCACTTGTGCACCAATGGCTCCCAGGTCCATAAATAACACAGAGGCTACTGCCCTTGGGATCTGGGCTTGATGTGCCTGAAGAACTCTCTTAGGTTACACATCCTGCATTGCACAATCCCTAGGGCAATATTTGTAGTTTCCTTTTTTTTTTTAAAGATTTATTTATTTATGCATACAAGCTGGGGTACAGGCCAGAGGCGGGGGGCGGCGAGAGGGTTCACCAGAGACAGAGTGGGGAGCACAACAGGCAGATGGACGGAAATACACTGCTGAGGGGAGCAGCAGGCGAGGCAGGAGAGGTCTGCCACGCCATGTGGGAATCTCCCTGGCCGGGTGTCAAACTCGTGTGGCCGCTGCTGACATCTCCACAGTGCAGCGCTTAACCGCTGCGCCACCAGGAGGCCCAGTATTTGTAGTTTTCTACCACTACAAACCACCTCTATTCTAGTCAACTTATTCTAGTCACCTTATTAATGTATGTCATTGTGTCAGCCGTTTTTTTTCCTTCCCTTTTCTCTTTAGTCAATCTGAGCCATCACTTTAACCACCAAACCCTTTTGCCCTTCCAGCAGATTCTGCCAGGAATCCGTTGTTTTGACTACATTATTTCATTATTTGTCTTCTATAGTCTCTACATCATCCCCTTAAATGAAGGTGCTACTCCAAGTTCCACTTTAGCTCTATTGTTGGCCTACTTTACATTTCTTCATTAGGTGATTTCATTTATAGTCATGAATTTCATCATCATGATAAACACCCCCCCAAACTATCTCCCAGACTCCCATCCTTCATATCCTCTAAGGCTCGCACATCCAGTATCCACACTTGAACTAGTTACCTGAATGTCCAACTCACCTGTCGGTCACAATGTGTACAGTGGCGTTCCCATTCCTCTTGTCTATCAGAATCCTGAGTTTTCCTGGGTTCCACCATAATTATTATGTCCCAGCTAGAACTGTGGATGTCATCCTCTGCCCTTTATTGCCCACCACCAATGAGTTACCAAATCCTACTCCTCCTGTCGCCAAAATCATTTTGAAAGTGCACTTTCCTCTCGCACTCACTACCAGCCCAGACCCTTTATTCCTGCTGGCCTGCGTTCCACAGCAATCTCACCAAACCGACGGGAGCTTTGCTCCCATCCATCTGTTTTCTCTGTTTCTTTCTTTCTTTCTTTCTTTCTTTTTGGCATAGAAGAATTGAAGTATAGCCCACAGGTACAGGCGGTGAGAGGACTCGCCAGAGACAGAGTGGGGAGCAGAACAGGTGGATCGACTGTAGTACACCGCTGAGGGGAGCAGCAGGGAGACAGGAGAGGTCTGCTGCACCATGTGGGTCAGCTCCTTGGCTGGGGATCGAACTCAGGCCATAGAGGTGATAGCCTGAGACTTAACCCCTAGGCTACCAGGGAGGCCCTCCCATCTTTATTTCTAATACATCTTCTCACTGTTCACAAGATCATTCACTCCACTGACTTAAAACACTTCAATAGTTCCCTACAGTTTGCAGAATAAAGTCTAACCTATTCCAGATGGCATAAAAAGTCCTGCACATGAAAAGCACTCTTCCCCTGAGTTGTAACGATAAGTTTTCCAGCTGCCAGGCTGCACCTGCTCTTTAATTGCCTATCAGTGGCCAAGATAAAAAGCCACCAAGCCCCCACTCTGTCCCCCAAAAAAGGTATCACCACCTGGAGTCAGGTCCCAAGGAGACCAAATGCAGTCACGGGGGAACTAGCAGAAGAAAACAAAGTCCCCTCGGATTCTCACGTCCCTTTGGCAAGCTGGGGCCACATATATGTCAGACACAGCCCTCTGCCCCCGCCAGCCTTCCCCCCCACCCCAGCTTCCTGCCACAAGCGCTTCCTCAACATGGTATAAGGCCAGCTTACTAGGGTAAGCGTCTCCATTTGCATGAATGAGCATTGCCAGAGGCTGAAGAAATGACGCTGGTGACATCACTCACCGGCTGCGGGGGGCTCTGTCTCGGACAGAACATCCTAGTCACGCAGGTACAAGTGCGTCAGCACAGGAGCTATGGAGAACTCACCCGTTTTCAACGAGAAGGAAAGTAAACGGGCAAACTGCCCCACATGTGTGCATAATAAGGAGGGGCTATTCCCTGCCTGCTTAGGCCTTAGACTTCTGAATACTGTGTCCACATTTTATTGCACCTGGCGCAGATATCAGCATGCTCTTATTATCCAGAATATGCAGTAATTTTTATTTTCTAAATGGAGGCATCATTTTCTCCATAGAGAAAGACAGTAATTCCTACCAATTCCTGCGGTTGATCGTGAGCTTCAAGAACAACGAAAGTTCAAACACTTCCACAGAAATGCATATATATAAATATATATTCCGTGGAAAAATGATTAAGATTACTATTATTTTCCTTAAGGACTGAAGATCAACTATAATTATATGTGACACTTTTGAAATAATGCAGGTTTGTTCCAACTAACCCTTTCCTCTTCAGATATCTCGGATTAGCTACACCAAGATATTTCATTTCAGCTTGTGCATCAAAAACTAATTTTCCTCCCTTTCAAATAAAATAATTCATTCACATTAGTTTTCACTGGAAATAGAATATACATTAACATAAAAAGAAGCTCATACATGGTTAGATCTCTATCTTTACACTCTAGCAATATGGTTTAAATGGTTTCAAAATTTTAAAAAGTAAAATAAAATGAATGGTTTAAGAAATAATATAAGACTGAGGCTTATTATTAGTCAAAACCTTCATTTGGGGGAAGCAGGTTTTAGTATTATCGCTTGGAAATTAGATTCTACAAATTTATTTTGCATTTTTTATATTCCTTACTACCTACATTTTTAAATGGAGGATTTCCAGTTAGATTTAGTTTCCATATTCCAAATATATTTACATATTCCAAATATTTACCAGTTTTAATCATCCAAATTGAGAAAAAGAAAAATAATCCTGTTGCTTCTCAACACTTAGGAAGTTTTAAAAGTTGGATTATCTGAAATGGTTTAGAAACATAGGGAGGCACAGCCACCCGCAGACCCACATGGTGAGATGACAAGAATGTTCTTAGCTGTGTATCTTACTGGTCCATGTTACTGAGCTACATCAAAACCAAAATTATCTAATGACCCCTTTTGCATGGCTATAGTCATTTTATTTATTTTAATTTTTTAAATAAAGCTTTACTGTGTTTTTAAAGATTATTTATTTATGCACAGAAGAACTGGGGTGCAGGCCAGAGGTGCGGGGGGTGAGAGGATTCACCAGAGACAGAGCGGGGAGCAGATCAGGCGGATCGACTGAAATCCACTGCTGAGGGGAGCAGCGGGGAGACAGGACAGGTCTGCTGCACCCTGTGGGAAGCCCCCTGGCCGGGGATCGAACTTAAGCCACAGCAGTGGTTTGAGACTTAACCTTAGGCCACCAGGGAGGCCCCCATAGACATTTTAATAGTGTTCTGGAAAATGCTAATGCTGTATACCAACTTCTCCTATCGTAGAGATACTAGTTGTTAGTATCATAGTTTTTATAAACTTGGTCAAATATTCTATACCAATGTCATAGAGATACAATCTCCTTTGCTGTATATGTGCCAGTGGATTTCCACTTTCTTGACTGTGGTTCTCAACATGCATGTGTGAACACAGGCTGGTGTGTGCATGACATATATAATGTGTTTAGACTACGGCTGTCCATATTTCACAAAATGATACTTTCCCCAGCTCTCTACTTAAACGAGGACTCTTCTGTTCAATTTTATTTTATTTAAGAAATAAATACTTGTGTATGTTTGAAAGCCAGTTTATGACTAGATGGTTCAGTGGTTTTCTTTTTAGCTAGGTTTCCAAAACATTTCCAAGTTATAGTCTCCTTTTTTCTCTTAGCACTCCAAGATTCTAAAAGGTACCACAATCTCCCATACCCACTAACATTTCTCTCCTCCCCTTCTCGTTTTCTAGTTCTCGCCCTTTCCTTTACATTAAATTTAAACTAGAATGTCAAACATATTGTCTTGATGATTTGTTTAAAACAGGAAAGATTTTGCCTTTACTGTGCAGCTGAGACAGAGATTAATGTGTACAAATGAACATGAGAATTCCCAGTTGAGAAGCATGACCTGCCGCAAGGAATTACTGGCTAACTCACACTCTTTTTAGTTACCACGGCACTGGAGGAACTGATGATATGACTTGATGGGCTTTAAGAAAAGGAAGGAAATGCTTGTAAAAAGAAACTGATGTTATCATTTCCTATCTTACTCTATTTCCTTTGGGTCTATGTTTAAAGAAGCCGTGTTGACTAGATCAATCAAAGATTTTGACATTGATGCTTGCTGGCCTGTGAACCCAGATAATGAAGTAGAGGGGTAACGATGAGAAGCCAGCTGCCACACGGGCCAGTTTTACAGAGCTGTCCTTCTCTGAAATTTTCAGTAGCTGGCTAAGAACCAGGAAGAAAAAATGCAGGATTCATACTAAAACTCTACTCTGTCACCCTCAAACTAATAGGAATTCTGGACCTCTGACTAGGAAATAAAAGTTCAATATCCAAACATTTCAAAAATCACAATTTAAATTCCAAATTTCCCCAAACCCCCCAGGCCAAATTTCTAATGTCCATTTCTATACATCTAGTTACACTAACGAGGTAAGAGAGAATGCTTCAAATAGCTGAAATCTGCATGCAGGGAAAATGGCTACAATGCACGCAGAGCTGCACTGTGTCTGTGTGTGTGAGCAAGCGTGCACGCTCACACCATTTACAGAGGAAGAAGAAAGAATAGTCAGATGTGGTTGAAATACTGCAGTATTACGTAATACATTATTTCTTGCTACCGATACAAACGCTTTTTCTGTTGTATTTTTTCTTTATGGAATAAAATTGAATTTGTGCCCTTGAGGGAAAAAAGAAAACAAAAGAACAAAGAAATAGAAATAATGAAGACAATATTTTAAATTACCTCTTTTGGTAACAAATTAGCCTCCGTACCAAGATGGCAGCAGGTATGAGGTGTTTAGTAAGTATCTGTTAACTGAGTGAGTCCGAGCTCATGTCTGCCCAGCCCCTTAGTAGATTCACACTAAACACAAATATTTAACATTTAAAACGTTTTAAACGTAAATTAAAAGATTTAAGAAACCCTCACTGACTTAGCCCACTAGGGGCTGGCTGCGAGATCGGCCTTCTCACCTCCTCCTTTGTCTTCTTGGATATGACCCGGAGCCAGTCCCCGATCATGCTCAGGACAGCGGCGAAGTACGCCAGCCCCACCAGGATCCAAAACCACACGACAGGCTTGTAGAAGTCCAGGTACTCGATATCCGAGCCGCCTGAGAGAAGACAGAAGAACAAAATACCTTCGTGTTCATAAAGTAAACAAAAGGGCAAAAATAATAACCGAGTTTTGGCTGCAGGTCAATCTCCAGCCGACCCATACAAGAGCTGGGGTATAGGCCAGAGGTGTAGGGGGTGAGAGGATTCACCAAGACAGAGCGGGGAGCACAACATATGGATCCACTGAAGTACACTGCTGAGGGGAGCCGCAGGGAGACATGAGAGGTCTGCTGTGCCCTGTGGGAAGCTCCCTGGCAGGGGATCGAACTCAGGCCGCAGTGGCTGTGGATTGCTTCATAGGCTGAGACTTAACCCCTTGCGCCCCCAGGGAGGCCCCCTAATGAGACCTTTCACCCCTTCTCCAGGTCACAATGTTTTCCTTGCTCCCTATGTCTTCTCCGTGGACTAAATTCATGTCCGGAAGAGCACAGCACTGAGTTATTCCACGCGGGTTACCCTCTCCCGCCAGTGTATCAAGCAGAAGGCAGAGATCAGACCGGGCACGTGCATTCACCTTTTTCGCCAATAAATTCACGCTAACTGAACGACATACCGAACCACCACGTGGGCCAACCTGGACAGAGGTGGCTCTTGAGATCACCGATACGATGAGGCGGGAAGGATGCCAGAGACGGCGCCTCGGGGGTCCGCTGTGAACAGCGGTCATTTGCAGGTGACACCGCCCTTCGCTACACTCTGGCTTTTCATAGGAACCCCCGTGTTTGTCGACTTAAACCCTGAGCTCTCAAGGAAAGCTTGACAAAGGTGCTCTTTTGCTCTATTCTAATAAAGAATCCCTTTGGTGCAGTGAGTAACTGCCCCGTGAGAATCTGGGTACATTCCCAAGTGTCCCTACTTCAGCACACTCCGCAGGCACACGGCATCCCCAACACTGGGACATGAGAGGGAAAGTCCTAATTTAGCCTGGTAGAGCCTCACACAGCCACTCACAGTTGTTCTCACTCAGTGATTGCAAAGAGAAGAAGACCCTGCTAAAGCAGACACAGAAGCAATGTCTTACCGCCAAGCGGGGGGCAAGGGGGGAGTCTTGAGTAATGAAGATCAAAACATAGAGAAGTTCAGTGTGAAAGGGAATTTAGAGGTGTGTAAGCTACATGGGGTGGGGCTCTGGGAGCAGATGGCAGAAGAAACTTCTAGAAAGAATAAATGGCGTCTCATCATAAAGACTCGCTCCCACCTGAGTGGGAGGGAGGTCAAGTTTGTAGGCAGGTAAGACTACAGGCACGTCGGTTATACACACAGAGACTTAGCGGCAGAGGAGGAGAGACGGGCAGAGCGGTCCTATGACAAACTTCTGTTCTGAAGTAGCTAAGAAGTGACGTGACCAAAAGGCATTTTAGTGGCAAAATCATCAGAGACTGATGACCAGTTAGTGGCTGTGATGTGACGTGAGAACACCAGAGATCCTCAGCTAGATGACACCTGTGCCTGAAAGGTAACACCAGGTGACAACAAAAAGGTATGGGGTCCCCCCACTCAGGAGTTACGTTGCAAGAGCCCCGTGAACGCCTGAAAGCGTGAACAGCAGGCATCTTAGATCTGTCTCTTCCTGGACGTGCACACCTGTGATCTAGGTATCTTCTGAAGGAGGCCCAGTAGGAGGGGGCAACAATACCCAGAGCACAACAGAGCAGTTGCAACATGTTGTGCAGTGAGGCGTGAAAATGGCCTCTGTCTCCACAAATCTGTGTCTGCTGGGGGTTCTCAGACCGGGGCTCACAGCGGGTACATGGAACTCTAGAGAAGGGAGGACGACTCTGCTTCAAACTGGGACTCGAAGGATCCTTCAATCCAGATCCCACGCTGAACAGGCCGAGAAGGAGTGGGGTTCAAGCTCCACAGCACCAGGACCGGGGTGCAGCAACAGCAGGGGCTTTGGGTGCACTCGATTCCCAACAATTCAACCCAGACCCTCAGGAAAACAGCGAACAAGTAACAAGCAAGCACCAGGCGCCCAGTTCAGAATCTCAAGTAAAGCATTACTCTGTATAAATGTATTTTCAAGTATTAAAGGGGCCGGGTGGTGGGTGCCTGGGTGGTGGGCGAGGTGTGGTGCCATGCATCTGAAGGGGGGTGAACCTATACCCCTAAAGGATACAGTGTTGTCAGCCGAAGTTACCTCAATAAAAAAATCTATTGGGCCTCCCCGGTGGCGCAGCGGCTGAGCGCTGCGCTGTGGAGCTGTCGGCAGCGCGCGATGCGAGTTCGACGCCCGGCCGGGGACAATCCCACATGGTGCGGCAGACCTCTCCTGCCTCGCCCGCTGCTCCCCTCAGCAGTGTGTTTCTGATCTGCCTGTTCTGCTCCCCACTCTGTCTCTGGTGAACCCTCTCGCCGCCCCCCGCCTCTGGCCTGTACCCCGGCTTGAAGAAAAAAAAAAATCTATTTAAACATTCGAGAAAGTTGTTTTAAAAAAACCACAAATTTTAAAAGGGCAAGAGAGACTGTCTGTTTCTAACAGGCCAACACCGTGAATGGACACAAGTTATTGTGTGTTGCTTTCGGGACAAATGATGATTTAGGGATTATGGGGGCCAAATGCATCCCATAATGGCTAGGACTTGGCCCACGGGAGACAACGCCACAGATTCACAGAAGCTACGTGAGAAAAGTGTGTGGAAAGTTGGCAGATGACAGGCTCACTAGTGAATTCCATTTTTCAAATGTTTCCATTTCAATGAAACCAAAATGACATTTTTCCAAGTACTTTCTCTTTCAAAACCAGAAAATCTTCTTCCAAATAGTTGTGACTCACTTAACACATAAGTTCACCAAGATGTTGATTCTAGAAGTCAGTTCATGCTCAAGATGCCTTTTCATAAGCCTCCTTTCTTACAAACAGGATGTGGCAGTTTGAAAAGAGTAAATTAGCTTAATCATTTAAAGGTCTATATTTGGGTAAAATCTTCATCCCACAGGTTTTAGTGGATTCCAAGCCCAGGAGGGAAAATGTTTTCCTATTCTTAATTGAGACTCTTAGGATGAAATAGCAGCCACCGAGTGAGCCCAGGGCACACAGGAGGATTCCTGAACAACTCCCCGACTCTTCGTCTCTGCTACCTGAGGTTTAGGACCAAACTTCCAGAATTCAATTCACTTGATCCAGGAAGCTTAAATTTAAATAGTGTCATGTTGAGATAACTTGCAAAATGGAGTTGAGTTTGATTTTGAAATCAGCAAATACATTTTTAAGAATTATTTTTGCACACAAGAACTGGGGCGTAGGTCAGAGGTGGGGGGTGGTGAGAGAATTCGCCAGACAGAGCGGGGAGCAGAACAGGCGGATCCACTGAAACACACTGCTGAGGGGAGCAGCGGGGAGACAGGAGAGGTCTGCTGCGCCCTGTGGGTCAGCTCCCTGGCCGGGATCGAACTCAGGCCATAGCAATGACAGCCTAAAACTTAACTCCTAGGCCACCAGGGAGGCTTCTAAGCCCCCAAATTAATCAATTTCTTGACAGTTAGCAGCATCCATTTTAGTCCAGCTGCCTTCAGGAGTCCTGAGCACGGGGCTGTCCCTTACTGAGAATCATGGGCCCCTTCTTGCTCCTGGATTTGCCCCCATAAGGCCCCATACCCACCTCTACTGCCTCACTGCTGTTGCTTTGTTTTTGTACTAAGTCTTTGGAATCCAGTGTATTAGTGTTTTATTGCTGTGTAACAAATCGCCACAAAGTTAACAATTTAAATAAGATGGATGTGTTATTCCAGTTTCCACAGCTTGGAAGTCTAGGCTTGGCTTGGCTGGCTTCTCCCAGTCATTGCTTCTGTGTCCACAGAGGCTGAGGCCTAGGTGCCGGCGCTCCTCACCCTGGGCAGGGAGACGCACCTCACTGCTGGGTTTTTGGTTGGTGCCACTGAAATTATACAGACAATTCCTTTCCATTTTAAGAACTTGCTGGCTAATCATCACAGAACACACAGATGGTAATAAAAATAGCAAAGAGGGGTGGAGGCACAAAGGTTCAGAATCCCATAAACTTTTCCAAGTAGTTAAAACCAGCCTCTTTCTGACTCTGACAGATGTGATGGCCTCTTTCCACCGGTGCCATCTTTCTCTGGACGTCTGCCGGGCACTCAGATGAGGAAATCAGCCAGAGCCCAGCCCAGCCTGGTGGATTCAACCACGAATGACATCGCTCAGGAGACACAGTTCTCCCCCAGTGTGGGGCTCCTGAACATTTGCTACCAGCATCCGGGCCTACTTGGTGCTAAAGAATTGGCAACAGAGGAAGGAGACAGGACAGCCCCGAAGACCTGGGCAGGTACCTTCTGGAAGGTTCTTTTATTCTGGTCTGGGGAGTCCTGCAAATCTAGTTCACCTGCTCCTTTCAGCTGACTTGCTGACTGCTGCAGTCGCTGTGTCCTGCAGCCAGGGGGCAGGTGCTGAGAGCAGCTGGGCCCCCCTGCACGTGTTTCCATAGCTTAGAACAGGGTAAGCCCATCTGTCCGAGCTGGGGCCATCGCTCCAGTTCTTCTGATCAGTAAGGAGATAATGCAACTGTCGTCACCCTCAGCCTGTGCAGAACTCACAAGGAAGAGGCAAGTCCGCGTGGACCCCACAAATGCTGTGCGAGGCGCCCCAGGACGCAGTGGAAGGACTCAGTTCCCCAGGTCACTCGCCTGGCAGACCCACAGGGGAGGGCTGGCCGCCACCCAGGCTGCACCTCCACCTCGGGCCCCTGCGGCCCTGCCCTCAGCTACTGTCCTTCCCACCGCTCACCCCCGGCCTTTTCTGTCCACCCGCGGGGCACACTCAGCAGGCGCTGGACACACTGGGTCCACGCGGGCATCTCAGGTTCTTGCCTCGGAACCGTGCATGGAGCCCGGCGTGACGGACGGACACGCCCCGGGCCCCGCTGCCAGCACCGGGGGCCGAGCACGCAGTGCCCCCAACACGGTGAACCTCCTTTCCTACGGTGTTTGAGTCACAAACGACGGGTCCCAGACTCGGAACTCAGCGAGGCGTTCTGGACTCAGGTGCCAACACCAGGAGAGCAGCGGGGAGACAGGAGCTGCCCTGTGGCTCCCAAGAACACAGATTCAGAGGCACGACTTTATTCTTTTATATATAGATACAGATATAGATAGATATATCTATCTATATCTATACCTGTATCTGTATCTACATATCTGTATCTATATAGATATATCTATATCTGTATCTTTATATATATCTTTAGATTCTTACATATATTCTTACACATTATTCTTATATTCTTTTATAGATGTATAAGAGATCTATCTTTTATCTATATCTTTTATATATATATCTACATGTATCTGTATCTTTTATATCTTTTATTTATATCTTTTCTATATATATCTTTTCCCCATATATAGAATATATATAGACTATATATAGAATATATATAGAAAAGATATATATATCTATAAAGATATATATATACACACACACACGCACACATATATATATATACATATATATATATCTTTTACAAATGTGTGTGTGTGTGTGTATACTTTACATCATTCTTCCTTTTCGGCCAAAGCATGCTTCCTACTCTCACGTGTAGTCCCTATAAAATTCCCAGCACCAGCTCACCCGTGCACCAAGACCACTGTCCCTTGCGCTCTTCCCTCCCCTGTTTTGATCCCTCTCCCTCCCCCTCCCCTACAGAATATCTCTGATTTATAGCTGCCTGTTAATTGTTTTTTAATTTATTATAACTTTTTTTCCTGAGCCTTACCTGGTTCCCCTACATTCCTCCTGTAAGTGAAACCATTTGATATTTTTCTTTTTCTTTCTGGTTTATTTCACTGAGCCTAATTCTTTCAAGCTCCATCCACACTGCTATGAATGGCACGAGTTTGTCTTTTTTGATTGCTGAGTAATATTCCATTGTGTACATACACAACAGAAAACCACAATGAGATACCACTTTACACCAGTGAGATTGGCACATATTAAAAAAAAAAGCAACAGGAAACAACAAGTGTTGCCAAGGATGTGGAGGAAAAATTATAACTTCATTCTAAGGAAAATGAGGATTTTCTCTTTATCCAGGTCTGTACAGATTTAAGTTTAGGTGTCAAATATTGATTTCAATGATTTTGGTTTGGTTAACTTCATTTTTATTAATGAAAGCTATTCCATCTTAACAGGAAGGAGGGGGGATTTTTCTGCTTCCATGAATTCTTTTTTAAACTAACATGATTTAACCAAATGGAGTGCCTCTCTAACAGACTCTTTCAATAACATAAATTATATTTTCTTTTGACAAATGGAAATATGACTTCAGTATTAAACAACAGCTCATTTACAAAGCAAACATCCATGCTATTGAGTCAAAGAAACTCAAGACTAAAAAAGGGTAACTAAAACCCCTCTGTGATTGAACCTATATTTTGAAATTAAAAAAAAAATCTATTTATTTATGCATACAAGCTAGGGTACAGGCCAGAGGCATGGGGCAGCAAGGGAGTTCACCAGAGACAGAGCGGGGAGCAGAACAGGCAGATCGATGGAAACACACTGCTGAGGGGAGCAGCAGGCAAGGCAGGAGAGGTCTGCCGCATCGTGTGGGAATCTCCCTGGCCGGGCGTCGAACTCGTGTCACCACTGCTGACAGCGCCACAACGCAGCGCTTAACCGCTGTGCCACCAAGGAGGCCCTATTTTCAGATTTTGAGATTTCAGCTGTCATGAAGTTTCTTTCCTTTCCTTTAGGTACTGGGTCTAACATCAGTAAATTTACCACTAGAACAAGAGCAGCTTCCTAATCACGAAGAAAGACGAACACATCGTCTTACTCACTCCCGCTCCGCAGGGAGGAAAACAGACTGCAGGGATGCGCTAGTACTGACCAACCGTTAGCCCTAGAAAGTTCCCTGTAGGTCTCCATAGTGAACAAACTTAGTACAAACTTAGCACAACGTACCGCCTGCCTCATTAAACCATAATGATCAATTACTGAACAGTGTCCCTATTTTGCTGTTCTACAATCCTCTACATGTCTATTCTGAATTGACATGTCGAATAACTCAGCTTGGCCAGCTAGGATTGCTGGTCATTTGGGCGAAATCCCATTTGATCAATCAGGCAGACAGCAATTAATTTTGCTGTGAGTTCTCTGAGTCACTGGCTGAGTCAAGTGCTGGCCAGACATTTTCCCATAATGCTAAACAACTACCAGGAAGAGAAGAAGGTTCCCGACTTAGTTTAATTGTTGCTCCTAGATTTCAAACGTTCTGTCCCAAAGGGCCAGGCTCTAGTGCAATTATTATCCCTGAGAGCTAAGCACCGTGCTCTAAAACATGCGCTCCTCGAGTAAATGACCCAGCAAATGGAAGATGAGTATGTGGTTCTCGCCGGCAGGCACATCAGCACTCCCTTCTGAGCCAGGCGAGTTCTCTGAGTCATTTTGCTCATTTTGCTGTGGGGCTGGCGGAGACAGCTCCGCGGTGGGCCCCATGCTCCCCAGAACTTGCCTTGCTACCTGCTGAATTCCTGGCCAATTTTTCCTCAGTGCTGAGCTCAATAACAGTAATTTTAATGGCTGGCCTCCGACATAGTTACAAAACTTTTAGGCAACATTAGGGACTGTTTTCTAGAGGATCTTACTGGAACATGCCGTTTTGAACAAAAAAACTACCATAGTTTTCAAACAGATTTATATGTTTTCATGATAAAATCTCCTTCCATTAAACAGGCTCCGAGCCCTTCTGCTGAATGAGTCATGTTTTCAGTTAGAAGGGAAAGCAATAGTTTGGTTGCTAAAAACTGTATTTCCCATAATGACTTTGAAAACATCATTCCAGGGAAATTCTTAACAGGAGATAGAGAAGTATGTTTTCTTCCCAAGCCGAAATATGTGATGACAGATGATGACACACTGTGAAAAGTTACAAAAATTTGGCAAAGGTAAATGCACCAGAAGAAGAATTTGACCTGGGGAAGCTCCAAATTCTATTTTCCAGACAGAGGCGGGTAAACCACCCAGCCCAAGGCCTGGTGAGCCAGGAAGCTCTCGCTCACTCCTTGTGAACTGAAGGCAGTGCCGCCATTAGTGAAATAGAATTCACTGATCAAAATTCCAAGAATAGGTATTTGGAAGGCTAAACAAATGCACATTCAGATGGGAAATGTGTTTTCATAAAATTAACCACGAGCATTTCCTAGGACATCTACATTGTGGGCAAAAGTTCTGGGGGTGTCTTAGAAGTGGTAATATAGGGCCTTCCTGGTGGCCTAGGGGTTAAGTCTCAGCACTGTCACCACTACAGCCTGAGTTTGATCCCCAGCCAGGGAGCAGACACACAGGGCGCAGCAGACCTCTCCTGTCTCCCCCTGCTCCCCTCAGCAGTGTACTTAAGTAGATCCGCCTGTTCTCCTCCCCACTCTGTCTCTGGTGAATCTTCTCACCCTCTGCCCCTGCATCTCTGGCCTGCACCCCAGTTCTTCCATGCAAAACAAAAAGCAGCAGCAGTAATATAAAGAACTGCCCGTGAAGACAGATTTACCCTTGGCTTGCACGCGCTCACATGATCTCCGTGAACTAACCTGTTTTATAAAAGGGAAAGCTTTTAAGAACTTTCTTGGTCACTTGTAAACAGGCTGTGGAAATGTGGGTTTTCATTGATGCGACCCTCTGTAACCCTAACAGTACATATTCAAGGAAACACCAGCTTTGAAAGGGAATTTTATTTCATCTGAATTTTAGTTTTACTAGGTTTATTTCTTATAACAGACAGGTATTTTAGCTTTAGTTGCTTGATTAATATATTTTAGTTACGGGAAAAAATTGCAGCTAATAAACATTTATATTTGTTTAGCTTTTGTTACTTTATTAATCTCCTTTACCTACAGATAAAACTTGCAGATACAAAGTTATCCCAGGACTTCTGACTTCATCTTTTATCACTGTCTTATTGAAAGAACACTGATTTCCAACACTGTATATGAATTAGGAGTATAGCATCACCCCTCTTCAGACATAAATTGGGTATTCATTTGACTTTTCTCCAATATTGATGAATCAATGACTTTTTTTTTAAATTAGATCTAGAAGACAAGTAGTAAAAGAAGCCTGAAATGTAGATTCAATCTTTCCTGCCATTCCATAGAATTAACGTTACTTCTTAGATTTCAATCGCAAAGAGCTGACTTAACTCAGTACATGAGGCTGGCACCCTGGACTATCCACCAAGTCAAAATGGCAAAAGTTAAGAAACTGAAAAGAAAAATCAACAGTGAATTATCAAAAATAATTTTGCCATTAACTTTAACTTACCTCCACAAATTGAACAATTATTAGGAGGCACTACTAATACATGAAAGGCACTGCTAACCTCAGGGAGATGACACTTGGCTCAGTAATTTTATTTCTCCCTCTCACCGTGCACACCCGGGCGGCCCTGAGTGCCAGCTCTCAGCACACAGGCCTGTCTGTCTGTGAGTGAAAGGAAACTGCTGAGAGAGACCCAGAGGACAGGCCCTTTTCATCACAGAACAAAAGGTGACAGGACAAAAAGGGCCCCCAGGCAGCTGGCACACTTCCCCCTGCATTAACTTCAACTTAAATCTGCCTCATCTTGCAGACAAATGGCAAAATCTGGCCCTCCCTGGTGGCGCAGCGGTTAAGTGCTGCGCTGTGGAGCTGTCGGCAGTGGCAACGCGAGTTCGACGCCCGGCCAAGGAGATTCCCACGTGGCGCAGCAGACCTCTCCTGCCTCGCCTGCAGCTCCCCTCAGCAGTGGATTTCCTTCGATCTGCCCATTCTGCTCCCCACTCTGTCTCTGGTGAACTCTCTCGCCGCCCCACGCCTCTGACCTGTACCCCAGCTTGTATGCATAAATAAATAAATCTTTAAAAAAAATGGCAAAAACTGGAATCCTTGCTATCAGTCCTCCACCATGAAATCTGAGAGCAGCAAGTCTGTCTGCACGAGCACGCTCTGGACTCAGTGTTGCCACCAGCGGAAAGATGTTCATTTCGTGCATTTAAATATACACTGGAATTTGAATGCACACAGCTATGCACAGTTACGCATCTGCTACGCTGAGCTCTGTCGTGAGCATTATGACATATTAACAAATAAGGAACGAGATTTAAAAACACAGACACAGGAGTCGTCATGTTTCCTGCCCAGGGACAACGTCTCCTGCAAGGCCTCTCTGGCGCCCTGGGGAGCGGGAGCACCCTGCTTCAGAATCCTGCACGGAAACACCGCTCAGCCATGCAAGGGTCTCCCGATAATGGCACGCGGCACCCCACACCCTGACCGTTCATAAACCACTTTCCAACACCCAGCCCCTGTCCTGTAAGGGCGCCCCACCGCGCCGACGCCCGCTGGCCACCGCGCCCTGGGCAGCTCCAGAAGGGCCTCAGCTGGGCCTTCCGCCCGTCCTCTCCCGACAGCTGCAGCCTGACAGACAGATAAGAAGGTTTAAGTCTGACCAGCGCCTCTTGGTTTCCCAGCAAAAAATACCAAAATTAAATAAGAACGACACCTGCAGCAACCCTGGAGGAAGAGGGAGGGTCCCGGTGGGAAATGCCCCCCCAGGGGGCACCCAAGCTTAGGGCTCAGTTCACGGGCAGTCACGCGGGCCCAGGACCCCACCAAACTATCTGTGGTGGTTCTGTTCCAAGATCCTTTAAAAAAAAAAATTTGTTTTCCCAAAGTCTCTTGGAAAGGGCAGCCACTTCCGACTTGGCCTTTGCCACGTCTGCCCCCTCGTGTGCATGCTTGTTCCCAAATCGCCCCCTGGCACGGGCCCTGGCCTGAGACACCAGCCCAGCTGCAGGCCCCAGCTCCAGGGGGGCCAAAACGGCCACAGGGCTGCAGCGGGGGCGCGGGGCCAGCCCCACCCAGCTCTCTCCTCCGGCCATCTTCTTCAGTGTCTGTCACTTTAATCCTTTCACATCCTTCTGCTAATTATTTCTTTTAAGATTTAATTTTATTTATTTATGCATACAAGAACTGGGGTGTGCCAGAGGTCCAGGGGGTGAGCGGGTTCACCCGAGACAGAGTCGGGAGCAGAACAAGCGGATTGACTGAAATACACTGCTGAGGAGAGCAGCGGGGAGACAGGAGGGGTCTGCTGCGCCCTGTGGGGCGCTCCCTGGCCGGGGATCGAACTCAGACCTTAGCAGTAATAACACTGAGGCTCAACTCCTAGGCCCCCAGGGAGGCCCTCCTTCTGCTAGTTACTAGCAAGCTATATCTCTATTTTTATTATTTCCTCTGCAGAATAAATAAAACAATGGCTTTAGAGAGGGAAACGACAGAAACGATACAATATCATAATGACGATAATAATGATGATGTTTGTGAGACCACCTGTCCCTACAAAGCTGTGCCTACACTCATGACTTGGGGCCCCCCCACACCCCTGTGAATCTGGCGCCAGTACTAGGGGTTGATCTCCTCAAGGCAGGTTAAAAAAAAATGTTTTTTTCTCATCTTCTACCAGACCATAAAGTACAAATATTTGTTCTTTTAGTCTAAGGCTGTTTAGACAGTGGCCACAAACACAGCACTATTTTAGGATTCTGCCCACATTTTTTTTATTTATAATTTCTGTCTTTTTTTAATTCTCAGACCATGAAGGGCACTTGCTGGACAGAGCGCGCCTGTCAATTATTTACACCCGGGCTGTGTTCTATGACTACATTTGCTAAGAGAGTAAAACTTGTGTTCTCACCAATAAATTAATAAAGTAATTAATGAGGGAGGCTCTGGCTGTGTTAATTAACCAGGTGCAGGATCCTCTCAATGTACAGGTATGTCAAGACACTTAAATAACCTGCAATTTTGTCAATTCTATCCTAAAAGTCAATTTAAAATAAAAGTTAACGCATGCAATACAAGACTTTTCACCTGAAAATAGATTCATCACTTCATGCCTATATAAGCTACAGCCGAGGTAAGACTCACAAATTCAGTCTATAAAGCAGCACAAGAGCCCCTAGAGGACACACCACATCTGTCAACTCCCCCGTCGAGACTGGGCCTCACTGCCTCCTACGTTAATGCACTTGCATCACCTCTGAAGCCAGGGAAAGCTGGGAGATTGGGGTTTCAGGACACAAGCTGGTCTTCTCACGTGGATCTCACATGTTTGGGAGTCTTCTCTATGCATTTTGCTAATTAAGCCCATCAAAGGGGTGCATTCTCCTTTCCCCGGGTCTCTGTCTGGCAGAGAGATGTATGCACAGTATTTCTGCCCAAAAGCAAGGCTTCACTCATGCAAACATTGCTGTCTTCAAGCATATAATTCCCCAGAAAGGAGGGTTTTGCCAGGTTAGACCATAATTAACAAATCAGTAGAAGTAGCTGCATTACCAGCCTTCCCTGAGATTTTATAAAACTGAACAATACAGTTTCTTTTCTGAGACTATTTAAGTAAGAAGTTTGGGTCAAGAAGTAACAGGAAACAGGGAGAAAGCATAAAACTGCCCAAATACGAACCAAGGCTGGTAAGTTACTCGGGAAGTTTAATAGCATTTTCCTACTATAATAATTAAAATGTTTTTCTAATGCTTCCAAGGATATTTTTAATTATTTAATTATTTTCAAACTGGGTTTAAAGGAAAATGGATGGTCTTTTGGGGAATGAGAAAAAACCATCCCTGACACATCGTGAGCACTTACTTTTGCCACCATGATAATTTATTGAGCATTAGGAATAGGAAATAATGATAATTGCATAGAACTAGGAAAGGGAGAGTTGAGATGACAGGAATGTAAGATCCAAGGATACAACAATAAAGCAAAGAAAGTTACACATAGAAAAGAAGTTAAATAATGAGTAAAAAGTGTGGGCACTTTAGCTAAGGTCAAAAATACTATCCTGAAAATTGAAAATTAAATGAAATGATTATCTTAGAGACCATCTTCTGGGTGCACAGGTGTTTGTAAAACTCACGCATGAAAAGACCTCAGTCAAAAGAGCACAGAGAAGTTAAATTTGAATCTTGTGTGTCTGTGGTGGGTGGGGGAGAGAGGCAGGCGGCTATTTCACTTCTGAATCACGCTGAGACTATAAAATTCTGAACCACCAGCCATTTAAATTTCTTCCACAGAGTGCCACGGGCCAAATTATGTCTCCCAAAAAGGGGTGCTGAAGCCCTGCCCTCCAGCACCTCAGAATGGGGCCCCCCTTGCAAACAGGTCCACACCGATGTGATCAGGAACTGTGACCTGCCAGCGGAGGCGTGTGGGCACGGAATCACTGTGACCCGCAGCGGGAAATCTGGGCCAGCACAGCGCCTTGCGAGGCCCCAGCAGGGATGGAGACGCCGGGCTCGCGGGTCCAGGATGGTCGGGCTCCAGGAAAGCAAGAGGAGAAGGGCGGGCCCCACCCCCGAGGCTCGGAGAGGCTGTGTCCAAGACCCCTGGATTCTGAACTTCTGCAAAGGGATGAAAGTCTTTTGCCTGAAGCCACCCAGCGTGCTGCTCATTGCCATGGCAACCCAGGACGCGTGCGCAGACAGCAGTTGGGGCTGCCGATCCCTGCGAAGCGCCTAACTAGACAGTGGAGGCAGGGAGGTGCGGGGAGGACTCACCTGCGACGTAGTCGCCGAATCCGATGGTGGTCAAGGTGATGACCACGAAGTAGATGGCGTCCAGGGCGCTCCAGCCCTCGATGTGCCTGAAGATGACGGCGGGCAGGGCCACGAAGAGCACGCAGCCAAACAGGGTGAACATGATGGTGGAGATGATGCGGATCTTGGTCTGGCTAACATTCCACTTCTGAGAGAGAGACGGGGAGAGACGGAGATGCTCGGTTATCGGCAGCCTGCGAGGCTGATTACACCCGTCGGCGAACTAGCCGCTGACAACAGTATCTCATCCCTCTGGACGTCGTCACTTGCTTCCCTTACAGAAACTGGCTAAAACAGCGTCCTAAACAATCACTCCTCATCATGGCGCCGCCCTCCTCTCACGCAGCTGCACAGGTGCCGCTCCCTCCACAGCTAAGTCACAGCTCTCCTGAGGCTGATTTCAGGCGACATCATTCTCTGTCTACCTGAACGACTTCTCGAATATCTCGATTCTGCAGGCCCGCAGGTGACTGCGGTGCAAACACAATCTGTAAACGCATGAAAATAAGAAAGCTGAGGCGTGAGTTAAGCATTCGCTATGGGTAAGTGATAAAATTATTAAGGTCTCGGAGGTGCTGCCCCGTACGCCCACCCGCTTTCCTGTCACTGACCAACTGACGCAGGGGCGCCCAGGTAAGTTCTCTGTTCCCAGAAAACAGGGAAGGTGGGCAGGGATGAGTCTTCACGTCGTGGCCTCAGTTTCCCGAGGTCAACCTCGGTCAACCTCGGTCAACCTCGGTATAGTCACGGTATTTGTAAAGAGAGCCCACATTCACCTGACTTCCATAACAGTGTATTGTTTGCTTTTTTAGTTTTTTTCTTTTTTTCTTTAATTTATATCCTTTACGTTATTGTGTATCTCCCAAAGGTTTCCTACAACTGATACACCTGTGAACCATCACCATAGTCCCTGTGCGCTTTTCTCCCCTATTTTGGTCTCTCTTCTTCTCCCTCTGCTGTAGAATGGCATGACGGTGTATTGTAATGAAAGCTCTATTTTATTAGTAGTTATTGCTAAATTTCTTACTGTGCCTAATTTATAAACTAAATTCTCTCATGGGCGTGTAAGGATGGGGAGAAAGGCCGGAGATGCAGGGCTCAGCACTGTGTGGTTTCTAAGGGGTGGCGCAGGACCCCTGTTTTTCTCCATTCAGGACCTTCTGCACAGTCACGTAGTAAGTAGCGTGGGCACGTCCAGGTGTTTCTCTCCAGCTCTTCACTTCCGGTTTGTCACCATATATTGTTCATCTCTGACCGTGAACATTATAGGTCACATCCTGCCCTATCAAAGTCGCGGCATTTTGAAGCCTGACATAGTCCTAGAGCTAAAGAGCTATGAGTCAGCAAGTGGGAAAGGCAAAACAAGATTTCTCTAGTCCACCATGCTTTTCGCCCATATAAGAGTGACGTGAATTCATGCTTGTCAGTTTTCTGAACAGTACTGAGGACTGAACTTTAAATCATGACCCCAGAGAGGCACCCCCCAGTGGAATCTGTTTCACACACTAATGTGGAACCAGCATGAAAACATTCCCTGCACTCAGCAGGCCCCCAACACTGAGCAGAATGAACGAGTGGATGAGTGATGCAGCATGAACAAGTCCAGGCCACTAGTCAGCTCTCTTGATTAAAATCAAAACAGGACACATGGGCCTTCATGGTGGCCTAGGGGTTGAGTCTCAGTGCTATGACCGAAACAGCCTGAGTGGCCTGAGTTCGATCCCTGGCCAGGGAGCTGACCCACAGGCACAGCACACCCCTCCTGTCTCCCCGCTTGTCCCCTCAGCAGTGTGTTTCAGTGGATCCGCCTGTTCTGGTCCCCACTCTGTTTCTGGGGAATCCTCTCACCCCTGCACCTCTGGCCTATGCTCCAGATCTTCTGCAATTAAATAAATAAAACTTTAAAATAAATAAAAAACAAATAAATAAAAGATAAAAAAGGACACTTAAAAGGCAATATATATCTAGTACCAAAAATGGATAAAACTCCAATTTTGGAATAACCATGACTTACTCTCAGAGTGAAAATGTTTGATCGCTAACTTAGAACTGAAATAGGAAACATAACTAATGCTAAAAACTCGAACTATCATTGAAATTGAAAAAACAATACCCAATAGCTTTATTTCATCAATAATGTTAAAAATACTTTGTTGAGCCCGCCTTACTAAAAAGAAAAAAAACGGAGGAATTTCACTCACTGACTTCAAACTATACTACAAAGCTATAATAACTAAAACAGCATGGTACTGGAACAAAAACAGACAGAAAGGCCAATGGAACCGAATAGAATACCCAGAATTAAAGCCACATATATATGAACAACTAATCTTTGACAAAGGAGCAAAGAAAATGCAGTGGAACAAGGACAGTCTATTCAATAAATGGTGCTGGGAAAACTAGACTGCCACATGCAAAAAAATGAAGCTAGACTACTGCCTCACACCCTGCACAAAAACCAACTTAAAATGGATAAAAGACCTAGACGTAAGACCTGAAACCATAAAATTTATAGAAGAAAATACAGGCAAAACTCTAAATGACATACATTTCAGCAAAATCTTTAACAACACATCCCCCAAAGCGAAGGAAGTGAAGGACAAGATAAACAGGTGGGATTACATCAAAATAAAAAGCTTCTGTACAGCAAAAGAGACATTAATCAAAACAGACACCCTACCAACTGGGAAAAGATCTTTGCATACAATATTTCAGATAAAGGACTGATAACAAATATTTACAAGGAACTCACACAACTCAACAAAAACAAAGCTAACAGTCCAGTCAAAAAATGGGCAGAAGAGCTAAAAAGGCACTTCTCCAAAGAAGAAAAGCAAATGTCTAACAGATACATGAAAAAATGCTCAACATCACTTATATTCAAGGAAATGCAAATCAAAACCACTATGAGATACCACCTCACACCTGTGAGGATGGCACACATTAAAAATACAGGCAACAACAAATGCTGGAAAGGATGTGGAGAAAAAGGAACTCTACTACACTGCTGGTGGGAATGTGAACTGGTCCAACCACTATGGAAAGCTGTTTGGAGATTCCTCAAACTGCTCAACATGGAGCTTCCATACAACCCAGCAATACCACTTTTGGGTAGGAATCTACCCAAAGGACACAAAAACACTAATCCAAAAGGATACATGCACCCGTATGTTCATTCCAGCATTGTTCACAATAGCAAAGGTATGGAAGCAACCCAGATGTCCAAACACAGATGACTGGATCAAGATGTGGTACATATACACAATGGAATACTATTCATCATGGAAAGAAGATAAACACATGCAATTTGCAGTGAAATGGATGGAATTAGAAGGGATCATACTCAGCGAAACAAGCCAGAAAGAAAGAGAAAAATATCGAATGGTTTCACTTATAACAGCACTATAGGGAAACCAAATAGGAGAGACACTTGGGGGGTGGGGGGAGGGGGAGGATAAGGGCACAAAATGGAGTAGAAAAGAGCACAAGGGACCATGGAGATGGATAGCAGGTGAATTGGTGGTGGGTTACCAAGGGGAATACAAAATGTAAAAGATGTAAATAACAATAAAAATACATATTAGGAAAAAAAATACCTTGTTGATTTTTTGTGAAAAGATAAAAAATTGTTAATAAAATATATTGGTCACAGTAACAGATCATTTATAATTTCACCCCAAATACAACCATTTTTTCTTCCATAATTTCTTACTACTATTTTTAAAATTCCTACAAAAACATATCTGTTTATCAAGGCAACATTGGTTGACATTGCTATATGATTCAGAGGTATAAGACCCCAACTCTTCAGGTGTATGTCACCCACCCACCCACCCACGGCCCCCTGGGCACCCTTGGGCCCTGGACACTCGTCCTCCATACCCCACTCTCCACTGCCCACCCTCTGTCCCCACCCATGCCCCCCAATCCCCCGCCTCAATTCCACAACCAATTCTAGAGTGTATTACTGGTTTGGTTCTGTCTGACCTTTGTTTTGTCTCTTTATATTCCACATATAAGTGATATCATCCAGTATTTGTCTTTTTCCTTCACCCATGAATATAATTCTTGGCTCTACCAAATGACACCCCTTAGATAAATGTCTACCAATGGCACTACCGAGTTAAGTTATATAATAACCTTCATTATAATTGTTAGGTTACTGTCTCCTCCACAAAGGGGTTATATAAGTTTATGCCACTGGCAAGGAACAAGGGTACCACATAAATTTTTTAAATTAACATATATTGCCAATCATTTAATAGCTATGTTAAGCTTTATCTCCATCAAAGTCATGTCCATGACAATAACCGTTATTCACGTCACATAGATGACAAAATGGAGATTCAAAGCAAGAGAACACGGCCAGGCCACTGGGTCTAGAATCCAAACCTGTCAGATTTGTTTTATTTGTGTTTATCTTTTGAGTTTTCTCATTCATTCATTCATTCATATAAGCATAAAAATTTTTGATTCAATAAGTTACATACTAACAGAGGTGCATATAAATTGTGATGAGAACCCTAAAAAATGAATGTCTAACTGGACCTGAGGTGACAGAAAAGTCTTATTATTTTAAAAGAAAGACAATCATACTCACAATAAATGTATCTTCCACTTTGGCGATTCCTTTTCCAAATATGGTCCCTAGTTGGTCTCCAACTCCAGCCAACAAAAAACCAAAGAGGGGGATCCCCAGTAAGGCATAGATGATACAGAATATTTTCCCCCCTTCGGTGCGAGGTGAGATGTTTCCAAATCCTAAAAACAAAAAACAATCCGGTAGTTAGAACAAGTGACTTTAAGGTTGTCACTTTAAGGTTGTCCAAATTATTCCATCAACCCTAGATTTCAACTGGTTACGGAGGCCTTACATTATATAAACTTTTACTATAATTTAACATAAAATACTCCAATAAGCAAACATTTCCACCAGCTACGACAGAGCTAGTGCTCCCCGCGTCAAGCGCGCCAGGGACTGTCCCCACTGTGTGCGCGCTTTGGGCAGGGTGTCGGGAGCGTGCGGCGCAGCCATGTGCATGACGCTCACTGCAGACAAACGAGCAGCCATATTTTGTGTTTACTCCGAAACAACGAAGAGCGATCTGGATGACGCCAGCACCTTCAAAGCGCATCCCGGAAGCAAGAAAGGCTCCTGCACCGCGTTGACAGGGGCCACTGCAGAGCGCGCGGGAGGAAGTGGCATCAGAAGGACGTGACAGCAGCGCGGCATGGGTGGGGCGGGGCCTTCACGCCGCCCCCGGAAGCAGAGCAACGTCACTTCCTGTACAGATGTCCTCCCAAGCACTCACTGCTGCATTGGGGGGGGGGGGGGGGGGGGTGTCAAGTCTCTTGCAGCCCCCCCAGGCTTCAATTAAATGAGGTTTCTCTTTATTAATCTTCTCTTTATTAATCTGCTTATATTAATAAAGGTTTCTCTTTATTAATCTTCAAACCATTTATCATGTACATGCCTACTTATACCACACAGAAATTAGATGTCTGGATTTACCAATGTCTTTTAAGATGTTAAATATTGGCGATCTCCTAAAAACCCACAGGTTTATAGTAAAATGTGCACACATCAGGGCTTTTCAAGCATTTTTTACTTTAAAGTCTAAAATTTTTTTTTATTGTTATTTATGTCTTTTACATTTTGTATTCCCCTTGGGCAGCCCACCACCAGTTCACCCGTGATCCATCTCCATGGTCCCCTGTATTCTCCTCTCTTCCATTTTGTGCCCTTATCCTCCCCTCCCCCCACCCCCCCACCGCTGAGTGTCTCTCTCCCGCCGGCCTCCCTATAGTCCTGTTCTAAGTGAAACCATTCGATATTTTTCTTTTTCTTTCTGGCTTATTTCACTGAGTATGATTCCCTCTAATTCCATCCATGTCGCTGCAAATTGCATGTGTTTATCTTCTTTCCATGCTGAATAGTATTCCATTGTGCATATGGACCACATCTTCTGGATCCAATCATCTATTTTTGGACATCTGGGTTGCTTCCATACCTTTGCTATTGTGAACAGTGCCGCAATGAATATACGGGTGCTTGTATCCTTTCCGATTAGTGTTTTTGCGTCCTTTGGGTAAATTCCCAAAAGTGGGATTGCTGGGTCGTATGGAAGCTCCATGTTTAGCAGTTTGAGGAATCGCCATACAGCCTTCCATAGTGGCTGGACCAGTTCACCTTCCCACCAGCAGTGTAGAAGAGTTCCTTTTTCTCCACATCCTTTCCAGCATTTGTTGTTGCCTGTATTTTTAATGTGTGCCATCCTCTCAGGTGTGAGGTGGTATCTCATAGTGGTTTTGATTTGCATTTCCTTGATTATAAGTGATGTTGAGCATTTTTTCATGTATCTGTTGGCCAT